>JAGQAX010000010.1:24179590-24214590 GCA_019142605.1 Cephalopholis sonnerati | reverse complement strand
GGTAAGCGTGCATTAGCTGTTGCTGGGCCAGAGGCCCGTCTGGGATGTGCCGATCAGCATCAAAGAAACACTGATGTTTAACATGAAACTGCTATACTTAGTGTTTTTACCAGTTGAAATCACTTGCTCTGTTTGTTTCTGAGAGGAAGAGACCTCTCCCTATAATTCTGCTCCTGGTAAAAACCTCCTGAACAATGAGGACTGAAGGAATCTTAACCAGGGGTTCACGTTTGGCACATGGGAGAAGTTTCAGCTGGTTGCAATCTGCAATCCTCACCACTAGATGGCACTAAATCCCACACACTGCTCCTTTAAAGCATTTTTATGTCAGCATTTACTTGTCCAAAGTATTTTTACTGTCATTGTATCATTTTTATGACAGTCACCAGTACAATCCAACCAATAATGATAAAATCGTCCAATTACTTTCCACTGGATTTTGTTCTGTATTTTATGCACATGCAGATTTTAAAGTTTCACATCTATTTGACACATTATTTATCATATGTTACACCTTTAATCTAATACTAGAAATACATGGAAAATACATTAATGTTACTGAATCTGTGCATCATTTAAATGAATTCTCGAAAGACTTTAAGAAAAACACTTCCTTTGCAAGGGTCAACACCTGACGTAATTTTAATAGGATCTCACTTAATAACAAAACAAAATACAAAGGGTGGATGTCTGGCCAAAGCTAATTTTAGCCACCAGTCCTCGAAACAATCTAATTCCAGCTTACTGATCCTCTGCAAGTGATTTATTTCATTAAAACAAAGTTCATGTTGTGACTCTAACAATAGTTCCCATTAGCTATTAAGACAGACTGAGCATTGAGCTTTGGTCCCAGGTCCCAACACAGTCTCAAGTTCCCCTGTTTTTACTGCTAAAGAGCAACACATGTATTTTCTTTATGTAAAATAAACAAGATGACAATCTTCTTCCTAAAAGAAGAAGAAGAAACAGATCCCTGTTAAAATCTTTAAACACTAGAAAAATAAACAGCTTCACACGACTGCAAGCACACATTAGCAGACGTCACATCATCTTATCGCCAAGAAACAGACTTTTTGTGAGGATTATTGCAGCTGACAGAGCTCAAGCTCTCCTCGTTTGTTCTCGTTTTATGCCTGAAGCTAAAAAGCAGCTTTAGACGTGAGTGCGTGAGGACAGAGCCGCTCTACAGATACTGTACAGAGCGACATATATGTTCCATGTCTCTGAGGTATTCAGATGACAGAGAGAGATGTGACAAATGTCTGTAAGCCTCTCAGCTGCAGGTTTGTCCTGCTGAGGCGTGTTTACACATGTGAGGGATACTGTTGTGTTCATGTATATTCCTCTATTATCTTGCGTCTTGCTGCGACTGTGTGTGGCCTGCCTCGCGGGTTATTTATACCGTCCACTGAGCCTCAGTAATGGAGTGTGCTGCTGTAGTGAGAGGGCAGCCGTCTCTCTGTCAGACGGGCATCCAAGGGACACTGTTAAATTTTTATAGTTTGGAAAATGTGACCTAAATGTTAGTGCCAATGTTGAAGAAGCGTGGCTTTCAAAGGCAACTTCTAAGTCGTACAGTGTGCAGAGCTGAGGCGATTAATTGATGAGTCAAACAAAATTTAATCTGCGACAGTTTTGACAACAGATCAGTTGTGCAAATCATGTTGGTAACTAACTCTGTCCAAAATTCACACATAAGCCTCTCAAATGTGATTATTTTTGTCTGGATCTTTTTTTTTTTTTTTACAATATCTTTGGATTTTAAACCAGTTTTGGACAAACTGGGACATCTGAAGATGTTGACTTGGGCTTTTGGAAAGTGTGAGGAAAATGTGTCACCACTTTCTGACATTTTATAGACAGTTGATAAACAATTAATTTGATTGATAGAGAAATTCAGCAGGTTAATGAAATTTATAATGAAAACGACAACTCTAACAGAGTTTTATTTATAGGGGTGGGAATCACTAGAGGACTCACAATACGCTGTTGTCACGATACGATATTCTTGTGATATTGCGATATGCTGAGCATTGTGATCTATATTGAGATTTATTGCAATCTCTTATTACCTTTTTTCCCCCAAGTGGAAATTTCCCCAAAGGAAAACTTTGTCAAAATCAATTTTACCTCCATCAGATAAAGTTTTCAGTCTGTTCATCGTCTTTAATCATTTTTATTGCAGCAAGGTGTGATGTAAAGCAGACAGACTGACCAACACCGTCATAACACCAGTCAGAAATTCATACACCTGACAAACTGGACTGTTGGCAGATTTAATGCCCTCTGTGAGGCCAGATTAAGTGTGTGAGTAAAACACACACGGGTATCCTGCTAACAAAATGGCAACACCCATGTTAGAAGCGTCTGTTATGACTACAATCCCCCACTCTTGTGCTGACTTTCATGTACTGCTCTAGTTTGGAGAACGTGAGACAGCAGTCGCCAGTTCTCTGTGAGATAATGTGCGGCTATAGTCTCATATGAATCCACTGACCTTGAAGACCAGGCATCACAGGTTAATGCTACCCTTCCTGCTGTACTCAAAGGTTCCTCAGCCTCATGCTTTACCTCTCTGTAGAGCTTGGGTACGGCTGTGTTGGTGAAAAATGTCAGGATGGAGTCACATACGGACAGAGTGTTTTTAGCATGTAACAAATGCCTTTGTTTTAATCAACGCTGCATGGATGAAGATCTTTGCACATGATGTAGGTGATGGACTGTTATCTTTTTTGCTCTCTTAGAGTTGGATGGTAGTTTTTTCAAGCTAAGTCCGTCCAGTATTTGTTGATTTTTCAGCAGAGCGGGTTTAGCTTGGCCATCAGCGACTAACGTTATTGCTGTATGTTCATAGTAGTCTCAGAGTATTTTATTCTCACATGACACTGCTTGCAAATCGCATGTGATATATCTAAGTCCTTCTTTTCTTCCATGCTAAAAACTCCAAAATAAGTCCAGACAGCAAGTTTCTGATTCTGTTCTCCGGTGCCTCCATCTTTGTTTTGATGAACTTCCTGCCAAATGCTGTTGACCTTACCAGAAAAAAAAATCAGCACCATCTAGTGGACCAAAAAAGCCTTTGATTTTGCAAAAATGAATGATGTATATAATAAAAGATCGATACGTGGCATTCGCATATCAATTCAATATCGCCACACAAAATATTGTGATACTATGCTGTATCGATTTTTTTTTTTCCCCTCACCTCTGGTTATTTAGTCATTCTCTTGTCTTCAATATTTTTGTGATTATAAGATGTATTACAGTTGCTTTGACATATTTTCTTGTTTTTTATCACTGGTTTCTATTTCTCTCTCTATGTACCATTCTCTGTCTACATATCAAGCTTCTTTGTTGCCATAAACCACATGCAGCACTCACCAAGTCACAACAAGACAGCCATACCTAGAAGTGGATTTCCCTCAAGTAAATATAGTCGATACCAAAGTTTGGTAACGGGGGATTGAGGAGTTGAATTTTGGCTTTACATTTTGAGTTGCAGACATTTTAAAACTGAAATGAAATGAACTTTGAAGCCCACAGTGGCTCGTCTCTCCTCCTGCCTCTGTCCTCGTGTTGTCAGACTCCATCAGTCTGCAGCAGTAATCACCTATAAATGATTCAGTCATGGCTGATGCTCCTGCAGCCCTGATGTGAAAATAATGGATTTTTTGTGACACTTTCCTTCTTGCGCTACTCACACAAGTTTCCATTTGTCTCTCTTCTGCCTCCGTATGTCTTGTTTTCCTTCTGTAATTTATTTTCCAATCCTTTTTTATTTGGTATCTGACATATTTGCATCTTTTTGACATGTACTGTGTGTGACAGTGATGGGAAATCTTTCACGTAAGTAGCAGCAGCAATACCATAGTGTAGAAATAATCTGTTACAAGTAAAGGAACTGCATTCATAATTTACTACAGTAAAAGTACAAAAGTATTAGCATTAAAATATACTTAAAGTATAAAATTTAAAAGTACACATTGTACAGAATGATCTATTTCAAAAGCATACATTGTTGGATTATCATTAGTGATGAATTAATGTGTTCATCACTATAATGTTGCAGCTGACAGAGCTGGAAAATAAGAAATGATTAATTATTTAACAACTTTAATAGTGTATTATAGTTTATTAAACCCAGGGTGGGGGAGCCCTTTTGTGCGGAGTTTGCATGTTCTCCCTGTGTCAGCGTGGGTTTTCTCTGGATACTCCAGCTTCCTCCCACTGTCCAAAGACATGCAGGTTAATTGGTGACTCTAAATTGGCCGTAGGAGTGAATGTGAGTGTGAACTGTTGTCTGTCTCTATGTGTCAGCCCTGTGATAGTCTGGTGACCTGTCCAGGGTGTACCCTGCCTCTCGCCTAATGTCAGCTGGGATAGGCTCCAGCCTCCACGCGACCCCCAAGGGGATAAGCGAGGAAAATCCTCACTTTGGTGGCTGTATTTACTCTATTACCCTTGTGATTAAAAAATGATCTGAGGCTCAATTCTGCAACTGTTCTGTAAATAATTTTCTCATAGGTAACTTCTTATCAATCAATATAAATTTCAGGCTTAAAATAACAACTTCTGATTAGGCCCAACCCACTTTTGATTTAAACCCCACCCATCTCTGACATAACCTCTGCCCATTCTGAGTACAGATACAGATTATAATGTACTCACTCATCCCTATTAACAACTTTTAATATTTAAATAATAATAACAATGATAATAAACTTTATTCATATTGCACCTTTCATACAAGAAATGCAGGACAAAGTGCTTTACAATAAGCACTGAGTGCTTCACGTGAAAATAGACATGAACATAAAACTGAACTCATTCATAAAATCATGGAGTTGTAAAGCTATAAATTATAAAATCAAGTATGATTTTAAAACAGAAGCAGCAGCGTGAAGCACACATAGAAAGTAAAAGCATGAAAAGAAACAGTGTCAGACCTGTATCAGGAAAGTCAGAGCTAGTTAAAGGCTGAAGTGAACAGATGTTTTTAGCTTCCTTTGTAAAAATATTTAGACAGCTAGCTTCCCAGATATCTATAGGTAGTGTGTTCCATAGCTTTGTGGCATAACTGACAAAGGCTGAATTCCTTATCTTCTTCCAGCTGTTGTGATGCCACATGTGAAGTAGTGAGTAAAAGTCCTGCATTCAAAATTTTACACAAGAAATAGGATACAAGTCTCAAGGGTTTTATATCCTAGTAGACTTTGTTGATGCACTACACATACCATCTCCCAAAACAATTATTTACTGACATTTCCAACAAAAAGTCCCCCAAAAAACGTGGACTGCATTCGTTCCAGCACTTCTGATGATTAAGCTCAACTCATCAAATAGCATGGAAGTGCATACATAAATTTAATCATCTATAATTCCATGGCGACTAAACAGACTTTGTGGGTGAGACTGTTTTCTCCAGCAGTAATAAATGTTTATAATACTCAGCGTATAGGCAGAAAAGCTGCTGCTGCTGTCGAGGAAAACACACTGATGTATTATTCAGCAACGCCTTCTGCTTTAACCTTTACGTGAGCGCAGCAGGGGACCTTTAAATGAATGTGAAATGATACATACTCTGTTTAAATATTCAATCAAGATATTTATATTAGTGAGAATTTCACCTTTAATAAGAGCTCTGATGGCATTTCACCACTGTGGAACGTATGACGTACATTAAGAGAGATATTTGTGCTCTAGCATTTTTTTTAAATGATGTTTAGAGAATTATTAAAACGACCGACTTTATGAAACCATTTTAATTTGTGCTCCATTTTCATTAAAGGGAGGCAGAGGATCAGTGTGTGACCAGCTGTGTGTATATGTCATGTCCTCATTGTGATAATCATCCTACTTGACTCAGTAAACCCACTGAGGGAACTGTATCTCCTGTCACACACACACACACACACAAAAATATGATGTTTTTTTCCCCCCGTTTTGTAAACACACGCTCTCTCTCTGTCTCTCCTGGTATCACTGTCTTCCTCCCTCTAACATCCACCTCTCCCTCCTCCTCCTCCTCCTCCCTACAGTGAACTGAAGCAGGAGCTGGACGAGGAGGGCAGTCGCTGCCTCCTGCTGTCACGGCAGAGCTGCTTCAACCAGCGCTGCTGCATCCGCTGCTGCTCGCCCTTCACCTTCCTGCTCAACCCCAAGCGCCAGTGCCGCGACTGCCACTACAACGTCTGCAAGGCCTGCCGGGTCTACAACAAGCGGGACAAAGCCTGGCTCTGCTCCGCCTGCCAGAAGAGCAGGTAAGGTCGGGCAGCGGTGGTAGTGACTCAGATGGGGTGTGTGTGTGTGTGTGTGTGTGTGTGTGTGTGTGCATGAGGCTAAGTTAAGGATGAGAGGCTGACAGTGACGTCAAAGGTTATTAAGGTCTTACTCTGCTGCTGGAGAGATGGATTTAGAACTTATTACTCACAACATAGTCACTAAGATACAGCGCAGGATAAAGTCTTCCACTGGCTGAAATACTTGTAACACAACATGACAGCGAGAGAGAGACTCACTAGTCTACGGCGCTGGAAGATGTAAAGCTACGAGAAATGTATGTACAAGGACAGTTTTCTCTTTTTCTCTCATCAAACGGTCTTTCTAGTGTTAAAGAGTTAAATGTATTTTCTCTGTTTCAGTTTACGCAAAGACTTTGATGCACCATTCAGAGAATCAGATGTCAAATGGTTCACTGTATTTCCATATTGCTATAGTGTGTCATGTCGAAATTTGGTGATACAGCTCAGATGTGATGTAAGATTCTTTTTGCTGATGAAAAGTTGACATTTTGGAGAGCTGACATTTGAGTTTAAAGAGTAACATTAATGTTATTCTGTATGTTTTGTGAGCCTCGGGTATGATCGCAGGCTGTATCAAAATAATGGACGTCGCCACCGTAATGTCACTCATTGGTTTGTGGACTCCTATTTTGAAATCTTGAGTTTGACGTTTTGACTGTTGTCATCGTGACCATATTTGGATGAGAGAAAGGGAAAGAGCGAGGGGTGGATCTGACTGAGAGCCTGAGGACACGATTCCCAGACAGCCTTTAATTCAAAGCATCCGCACCCTTAGTTGTGCGTAACTTCAAGCTTTAATAAAATTTAAAGAGGTGACTTACACCGATCAGCCAAAACATTAAAACCACTGAAAGATGAAGTAGATAATGATGATCATCTCGGTAGAGTTCGATGTTCTGCTGGGAAACCTTGGGTCCTGGCATGCATGTTGGTACCACCCACCACGTCATTGTAGGTCAAGAACCCCCCCTTCATGATGACGGCACTTCTCAGGAATGGCCCGAGGAACATTACAAAGAGCTCAAGGCATCGACCCGGCTTTCAAATTACTCAGATCCTCATCTGATTGAGCATCTGTGAAAGGTGCTGGTACACATCATCTGGTACCTGTATCCATGCCTGAACAGATCAGCGCCAAGGCTCATCCATGCTTGGGCCTCTGACCTTTCGAGGCATGGACACAAGACCTCTGGGGAGTGTTTTGCGGTGTCTGGCACCAGGGTGTTGGCGGCAGATCCTTTGAATCCCGTGGGTTGCGAAGTGAGGTACCAGCCCGTCCCATGGATAGTGAGTGGATGGAGAGTGCCGTTGTCATGTGCAGGTGTACTTGGTCTGAAGCGGTAATTGGATGGGTGGTGCGTCAGTGGCATCCACATGAATGCCAGGACCCAAAGTTTCCCAACAGTGCATGGTCATGACATGATCAATGTTGCTAACTTCATCTGTCAGTGGTTTAAACTGCTGCTGATTGGTGTGTATAAAAAATTAAACTCTGTACAGTTGTCATAAACAGGAAACTTAGGTATAGAGACCAAAACAGTTTTTATACCAGGCTGTAAACATGTTTATTTCTGCTGTGAAGTTTGGAATTTTAACATGGGAGTCTATGGGAATTTACTCACTTCTGGAGCCAGCCTCAAGTGGCCATTTGAGGAATTGCAGTTTAGGCACTTCTGTACAGGCTTCATTTTTTCAGCCCCAGAGGTTGGTGCTTTTGTGCAACAGAAGATTTAGTTCTAAGTATTGCCCAACAATCTCTGAAGGCAGTTGATCCTTGAGAGGGAGAGATGCTGTAATCATTCAGATAACAGCGCTCACTTTAATAAGTGTTGCATTCATTTGCACGTGTGAAAAGTAACGGAAGCAATTGCAAAGACTGAAAACGAGAGCTTGAAGGACAAGTTCAAGCCACTGTTGGATTGTTGGTTTTGGAAAGTTACAGAAATTGTCAGACGTAGCCCACAAAATTCTGACATCGGAAAGGTGATGCCTTTGTTCCCGTGAACTAACCACAAGCAGCAGTGCATTTTAAATGTATCTTTTGAAGTAATTCCAGCTGCGGACTGATACATATTTGGTTATTAGACAGTGAGTAGCAGCAGCAGGACGACGTATATCTGACTGAATCAGAGTAAACTACAGTGCCCACATTCATGGTAGTGAAGGAACATGTTGCCCAGTGCAGAGGTGTCGAGCGTTGATTTGTTTTAATATTGGAGATCTATGGCACATGAACAAGCTACATCAGGGTTTGGCTTCAAAGACGATACTTCAGTAAGATAAATTCATTGTTAGTTTTATCGCATTTGTTGACAATGAAAAAAAAAAGTAGAAGTCACAATTTATCCTCTTAAAAACTACAATACATGCATTTTACAATACTGTACATTACAAATACTGTATACTGTCAGTCCATTCTCCATACCCACTAAGTCTATTCTGGATCATGGGTAGCTGCAGATATCCTAGGAGGCACTGGACATGAAGGCACACAGTATATGGGCAATTAAAACTTTAAATTCACTTGAGACCACTGAAGCACAGACAAACATTTCATAAACAAAACTTTATAATTTAGTACTTTAAAAAACAATCACTTTCTTGGAAATGGTTAAAGCTGTCAAGTAACTTCTTGGGAAAAAAAATCCTCCAAAATTGTTTACTTCCACCTCAGCTGTCATCTTAATGATAAGGACATCAGGTTTTTTTAATTACACAGCGTTGACAGGAGAGCTGGTAGATAAATCACACTGACACTTTCCTCCACCTGGCTGGCTGTAGAAGGAGACGCCAGGCACTGCAACAGTCTCCTAAAGATGGTTCACACTTGAAGACTTTGTCGCCTCCTGTCCACACACTCACTGTCCACACACTCAGTGTCCACACACTCGCTCAGCTCCTGTCACACAGCAACTGAACCGCACAGTGAACAGATGGTAACTCATTAAACATGCTGACATGAATATCTCTGCATTAGCCCACAGCTGTCATTCCTAAACATTCAATTATATCTCAGTTCATTTTAAATATTGACTCTTAAAGATGAGACAGACATAAATTAGATCTACATCAAAAGCCTCTCTTACATGTTTGTACACCGACAACAACATGTGCAGAAAAAAAGTAACTGTTCAAACTTTGACAGAAAAATTTGTAAGATCCTGGGATAATAACATAAAAAATATATTTTCAGGACTTTTAATACTTGAGATTTTACCACAGTACATTGGACAGCTAATTTTCTACTGACGCCCTGAGAGTTCTAGTGATCCATTTTTTTTAGTCTGATCCAACTTATTTTCTCTGCTGTGTTTATTACTTAAGAATAGATGAAAAAATGCTTTTGCCAGAATAATCTTTAAAATTTTCTTTTTTTTTCATCCATGAAACAGCTGGAAAAAAACAGTTTTGCACAATTATTTTTCTGAGTTGTTTTTTTTACTGTGAAAACAAATGAGAAAAAAAAGTTTGACAGGTAAAAACAAAATTTTTGTCACGATTGTCTTTGTTGTTGTAATTCCAATTTCGGCCACAAGAGGCTAAAGTGCACCACTACCAAATGCTCTAACTAGGACTAAAAGCATTCATGTGTTCTTCCCGGTGAGTTTTAATTTCCCTGTTAGTCTAGTTTCCTGTTGACTTGCTTTACAAAGCAGCTGCAGTGTTTGGTTAACTGTAATGGGTTACTGATGATGTACAGTAAATATGTGGCAGATTTTATCTGATTAGTCATACAGTGCTCAGTATGTGTGCACATTTGCTTAGAATTTGTTTTCCAAAAAGTTAATATGTCACATCACTAAATGGTTTTGCCAAGTATGTTAAGGAGAAAACGTTCAATTCCCTTTTATTTAAACAGGTAAAAATCATTGTGATTAAAAGAGACAACATTTCAAGAGACGCCTGGACAACAACAGGCATTTCAACCAACAGGACAGAAAAAAACATTGCCCCAACCATAAATCCAGACAACATAATCAGACTATATGACAACTCAGCAGCATGGAGACGCATTCACTGAAAAAAGAGGCTCAAATCCATCAGAAGAAAAATCTCAAAAGATACGATGGATGATGTGACAGTGTGTGGCAGAATCAGTTGTTTGTTTTACTCAGGTTTTTAAAGAAGGGTAACACTGTCCATCACTGGTGGTGCTGCTGTATAGTGTTTCTGCTTTGTGTAGAGTGAAGTTATAAATGACTGTGTGCATCATACCTGTGGGATAATGTCAATAAACTCAAATAAAAAACAGACGTCGCTAATCCTATGTGAATGTGCCACACGAAATACAGATGTGGGGGGGTAATTTCTAAGTCAGATGAGGTCTCCAGGTGATACGAGTCCTGTATGAATGTAGCTTAAGGACATATTCCTGCACAGCTTATCATCTGGTATTAGCGTTATGAATGGTAGCTGGAAGTGAATTGGAGACCAGTTATAGCTATTAATACCCATAACTGTATCATCAGCATAAAATATCACTAATAAATGTCTGTTTAATTCATTCAGTGTGCTGTAATCAAACATATTGACAAATGATCGGAATGAGATTCATGTTGATGATGTTTCAAATTCCAGCTCTGTGTGTGTCTCTCTCAGGCTGTTGAAGACGCAGTCTCTGGAGTGGTTCTACACTAATGTGAAGACGCGCTTCAAGAGGTTCGGCAGTGCCAAAGTGCTGAAGACTCTCTACAGGAAGCACCTGGCGGAGCACAGCGCGCTTTCAGAGCTTACTGGTAAACCACCTGTTCGTTAGTGTTGTAGATAAAGCCTGTATTTTTTAATGGTCAGTTGACATTGACAGAGTAATTCCAGTCCACACTCCCTCCCAAAGATCTTTCAATAAATTCACCAAAAAAGGAAAATGCTAAATGGGTATATTATTGGCTTATTATCAGCATAAATATCAGCCAGTATGTACCAAGGAATTGCAAAACCGAATATCTTATCTTCAATATCTGTATCTTAGACAAATTTAAGGGATACTTATTCAAAAAACGTGGTTTCATCATGATTGGTATCATTATCAGAGTTTTTAAATTCTCAAATACTAATATAAGTATTGGCTTTAAATATACTCTACTGATCAGGCCCTAAAGCAAACAAACAAACATCAAAGAAAGAAACTTGTCTTATGTGACACATTTTGGGTAAATACCACATCTTAAAGGGTCTGAATCCTGAACATGACTCAAGATGTTTTTATACAAACCTAATCCTGAGATATGTTTGGATGTAAACACACTATTTGCCAGTTTTTTTATTTAGTGCGTGTATATTTCTGTGCCTTTAATATCTGAAAGCAGTGTGGAACAGCAAGTTGGGAAGAGAGTGAAACAGGATTAGCCTCTTGCTTGGCTTTCATCTCACATAACTTCAGCAGATTACTGTTGCTGCTGCCAGACTCCAGGTTTTTCTTTTTTTCAAATGTTTGTTTGCTGCCTCCATATCATTATTCAGCGAGGGATCAGGGACTCAGTGCTGTTGTATGCGGGTTTTATTAGACAGTATAGAAGGGTTAGTGTGTGTACAAATGGTCGATGCTTATGTAAACTGCACTTTTGCTGTGACAAACTTTTTTATGCCTCCGTGTCGGCTACAGCCGTGGCCAGAGGCGTTTTGTTTTAGGGTTGTCCGTCCATACATTGCATTTTCGTGACCGCAATATCTCAGACACAACTGGAGGACATTTTTACACATTTGGGATAAATGTCCACTTGGAATCAGTGATTAAGTGATGGTTTGGTGGTCAAAGGACAAGGTGACTGTGACCTCGCAAAACACATTTTTGGCCACAACTCATATGTTAGTTATGGCATAATTTCACAAAAATGTACACATGCTGCGCCTATAACCCCCTGGAAAATGGAAGGTCGGATTCTGGGCGCTACTCTTGTGCCTTTTCTGTGCCAGCTTTCAAGAGCGTGGCGGCAGGTTGTGTCTGAGGTTGCTTAGCAACCTTACCAAGCATTGTACAGCCAATTCACATGAAATCCTGAGTGCAGAGCTGATATTCTTCCAGGCGCTGTTTATAAGTGTGTAGGCCTATCATCTGTGGGACAGATGTAAAGCTCTGGGTAGCCCTGCACTAACATGATCAACTTTTCCATATTTATCAGACTGAATATTTACAGAAGAAGGGAAAGATATCTGTCGGCTGTGATTGGTTTGTAACGTGACTCCTGTCTGACTGCTGAGCGTGGCCACTTCCTGTGTCTGTCCTTTCAAATTAAATTCCTACAAAGTCCAGTCATATAGGTTTTGATTTATTTTGACAAGGCGCAGCTCTTGACAGTTTCTTGGGTGTTTTTTGTCTGTGACAAAGCGATCAATGAAATCTTGCCTATTACTGACCTTCCTCTTCGACTGATGTTTGGTCGACTATTAGGGGGCAGCCCTACTAAAGTTATTCCTTTACCTTGGAAATACTCTTTTAGCAATATCAGAATTTCCTTAACATTTACTTACAAATTTTTATTATATTTTATTTATTTATATTTCCCTCTGGAGCTTTCAGTTTAAACCTGTTTATACTTTAACAATGACAGTAAGAATAAAGGCTTTGCTATTTTGATTAATGAACAACATACAGTAGAGTTCTTGGTCTGTTATTTCAGTCAGTGATAAAATGTTTTCTTATGATACCGACAAGTTATTACCTCTTAGCATGGTTAGATTATTGAACAGGCATACCAGGCACAGGCCCAGGTGCCCTAAGTTTCAGGGGATCCCTGACATTCACTTGCACGTCAGATGCAATGTCAGATGTCAAATTAACTTGTACTGACCTGGAAGAGACTTAAAATGACCATTAAGAGACACACAAAAAACGTAAATAGAGTAGAATAGAATGTCTTTGTCATTGTATATGTACAATGAAAGTGAATGCAACCTCCTCAGTGCAAATATAAGTAAAAAAAGAGCTTCTAAAAACAATAACAAGCTATATAGAAAAGCCTCAGAAAGACAAGAATTATCTTAAAGAGACTCAAACGACTAGGAAAAGACATACAACAACCACAAGGAGACACAAAACAGCCACAAAGTCTGTGTGTACTGCTGCTCTGTAGGAGAGGTGGTGGGGCCCTTTGTATATCTGTGCCCAGGGGCCCATTGTCTCATAATCCTCCCTTGCCTCAGAGTAGTGTGTTTCTTAAGCAGTCCTGCACATCTTAATGTGAGGCACGTAGCACACACAGGCAGGCGAGGAGCTTTGCTGGAGCCAGCCATGCTGTATTGAAAATGTATTTGTAGTACTACACAGCATTTTGAATGAGACTGCTCAGCCAGCAGCATATGCCACAGCATGTACGGGACAGAGCGGTACAAGCGGAGGAGTGCATCTCTGGACCATTACTTCAGAGTCTCTGATCTGATTTAACAGACAAGGGATTTAGAGAATTATGAGTGTTTTGTGGAGGAGAGGTCACTGGCTGCAGATGATGCAGAGCTGTGACCCCTGTGGGAGGAGGACTGATGTGGGCTGGCATCGGGCCACCGCTCAGCGTCTCATTCTGGCTTACTGTTTTCATTCTGGGCGCACACACACCGTATCATACATTTTAATTTGTTTATGACTGACCCGCACTGGAAATTCAACAGTGTTTACTCTGCTGCCAAATCTGCATCTGCATAGTCTGACTCATGGAAAGCTCTGCTGATGTTACTTTGCATAAGAAACAATGTGAGCTGCATGAATAGCATCAGAGTTAATAGAGCTGACATTTGGGGACTAATAGCTGTGGGTCGAGGCATCATCTTGTGTGAGATTTGTGTCGCAGCGAAACATTTCCCCCTCAAGACACACTGCAACAGCCCAGCAACAGTGCTCAGAGATGCCCTCCTCTAAAGAGTAAAGCTAAATAACAAAGTGACCCTGGGGAGGAGAACACAGTACAGTCAACATTACTTGATGCTTATTTTAGAAATACAGGCATTCAACGACAAAATTGTCATTGTGTCAGCTTCAAATGGTGCATGAAATAAGAGACAATAAATATTCAGTGATAAAAATGCAGAATCCAAGTAATTAAAGTACAAAACACAAGAAATCTGAAGTATAAAACAAAAATGATAAACACAATTAGGAATTCCAGTGAAGGTGCAGTATGACAGAAACAGAGTGATGTGTTTTGGGGTGTTAAATGACGTGTGGTTGAAACGGACACTGCCCATCATCAGTGGCTTGGGGTGACATGTAAGTAAATATTGCATATGCTCCACTGATGGAAGCTCATCAGTGTTGTCAGACTGAGGACATGTCTGAGTTTAGTAGTGCCACAGCTTTTGGAAAGAAGCTGTTTTTCAGTCTGTTAGTGCCTGTGTGCGGATTGATCTGAAGGGCCTGCCTGATGGGAGGAGCTTAAACAGATGATGTCAGCAATATAGGAACTGTTAAAAAGTCAAAATGATGAGAAAAACAAGTACAAAACCATAAATATATATGTTGTTAGGTCTTATGAAACTATCAGTTAACTTGTTCTTTAACCATTTCCTCCTCGATTTTTTTTATTCAGGCAAAATAGACTTGCATTAACAATACAGAGAGACAGAGAAACACAAGCCCAACAGTTTGCAAACATGCTAGCAGCTCTGTGAGGCTGGCAGATGTAATGTTGACCATGTGTATCTTAGTTTAGCATGATAACTGTAGGCTACAGTCAGTGCCGACCCATAGGCAATATAGGTGAATGCTACGGGCGCCACAAATGGGGGAAGAAAAAAAATTAAAATGTTTATCTTTTACCTCTTTATTACTAATGTTATTTCTGCTATTATTTTCAAATATGACATAAGGCTGCAGCAACATAATTACATAGCAAGGCCTTCTAAATATTAGAGAGGCCTCTTTTTTGTTCCTGCTCCCCAGCCTGTTACACTTTACCTGCTTTCTGAGGGAGATGGGCAAGTTATCCGACATTACGTGAACTCCGAGACACACTGTATTGTTATCATGTCAGAACGACAAAAGTTCTCTGGTGCCCACTCAACTACCAATACACTACTGAGAGGAGTGGATGTGGAGCGAAAGGGCATGGGAAAAAAACAAAAACAGGTTGCATTGTTACTTACAACATGTTACTGAGACCAAATTGGCACATAGGTTTTGTCTTTATCTATATTTTGTATTATGTGTTACATTTTTATTACAACATTATTGTCAGCTAGGCTGTTTATTTGCATTTGGTAATAAATGAGCAAGGTATTATCTTGTGAGCAAAAGATAAAAATCTGTTCCCACAAGATATTAAGTTGTTCCAATGAGATATTCCACATGCACCCACAAGATAGTAACTTGATTCTACAAGATTATCTTTTGTTTATAAGACAAAAAAATGTCACCTTTCTGGACTTTAGGGACTTTGCACCAAAGAAAACTTTGCAGCAGTTGAAATATTTTGCTCAAAACCACAAATGTCAACCTCATGGTGGTGCTCTCGTCTGTGCTGCCATCAGTGTGATGTTTAGATAATTCACACAAAGACAAACTGAGTTTATGTTTTACTGTACAGTTTAGTGTGTATAAGTGTGACAGAGGTTGCTGCACTTTGGGTGTTACAAAGATTGACCATTTGGAGTGTTTTGTAGGGCTGACATTATGACGTCTGACATCACATGTCATGCTCTTCATGATCTCCATTAGATTGTGTTTGTATTTTTAAAAATATGTGAATTAAATTTAAATCCACCTACAAAGTGTACATTTGTGATGTACTTCCCATTAGTATTATGTTTCTTATGTATTAAAATAATACAGTGACTACACTTATATACATGAGGCTGTCAGTTCCGCCTCCCGAGGGTCCCGTGGTGCCTTCAGGGTCACTGTGACCTTTTAGCTGCTGTTGTGGAGGAAACTGTGTGGGTCATGAGTCTTTTTCATGTCCCTGCTGCGGCCAAATGTGTCCTGACTCATTAGATTTTACAACACAGATGTCTGCATGCACACACAGGCTCATGCACACACACACACAAACACCGGGGATCACAGAGACAAAGTCCATGCTGCTGTCCTTAAAATGCATCATTTTGTCTGAATTTACAGGATATCTGTCATCAGTGATCCTCACGCTTGCCTGTAGATTTTTTTTTAGGAATAAAGAGCGGAGTGCTCTCTGCATTATTTTCAAAATAATCTACACGTCATACCACTCGGTGTAAGTCCTCTCTTTGTCCCTTAAAATGATTGGAAGTGACCCTGTGTACTCTACTGTACCTCTGAACCGGCGCCACAGATCAGGTCGCCTGGTAATACCACACGCGAGGCCACTCTAATACACTTATATAACCACAAATGGCTGCATTGTTGCATGAATGTTTACATGATGTGAAAAGAGCTCAGGGCTCAGAGTTGGAAGAAGAAACTATCTGCAGGGTGAGTGAACTCTCTGCTGAGCCACCACCAGCTCTCTAAAATCAAGTCATGTAGTTAAAATCTCAAACCATTTATTTTAAGAAGAGGTTTTCCACCATTCACAGCACAGATATGTCATCAGCTGGGGCGTTTTATATTGTCTTAATTCTGTTTATAGTTTGCAGCTTGATTTGTCTGACATATTTCAAACACAGAAGCCTTTCAATGTTTTTTAAGTGGCAAAGAAAAGCATTAGTATTACATTTAAACACAACAACATTTAGATACATAACATCCCCAAATGCCCAATTGGATTTAGGTCAGGGGAACAAGAGGGCCAGTCAGTGGCATCAATGCCTTTATCATTCAGGAACTGCCTACACACTATGGCCACATGAGGCCGGGCATTGTCCTTCACCAGGATGAACCCGGGGCCCGCTGCACCAGCGTACGGTCTGACAATCAGTCTGAGGATTTCATCCTGGTACATAGGTTACTGTTGTCTATGACATGGAAGTCTATGTGACCTTCCATGGATATGCCCCCAGAGACCGTCACTGACCCACTGTCAAACTGGTCGTGCTGGATGATGTTACAGGCAGCATAACATTCACTAGGGCATCTCCAGACTCTTTTACACCTGCTCAGTGTGAACCTGCTTGTATCTGTGAAGAGAACAGGCACCAGTGGTGAACCTGCCAGTTCTGGTGTTCTCTGGCAAATGCCGATCAAGCTGCATGATGCTGGGCTGTGAGCACAGGTCCCACTAGAGGACATCAGGCCCTCATGCCACCCTCATGGAGTCTGTTTCTGACAGTTTGGTCAGAAACATGCACACTAGTAGCCTGTTGGAGGTCATTTTGTAGAGCTCTGGCAGTGAAATTGATTCACAATCACTTCTACTTCCTCAATGAACAGATTGATATCCCTGAAGTTAGACTGAATTCACTGTTCCCTTAATTTTTTTGACCAGTGTAATGATTGAAGTAATAATAATAATAATGCATTTCTTTTATAGGTGCCTTTCACAGCACTCAAATACACCCTACAAGATACAGACAAAAAAGCCGCGATGTGTCCGTATATCATAAAGTCAAACAATTCAGTAATATGCAATAATAAGTTAATAACATAACTACAAATAATGTATTACAATGTATTATCTAGCATGAGTGATGAATGGCCGCTAGGCCTTCCATCCACCATTCTCATCTGCTTATCTGGGGCTGGGTCGCAGAGGAGAGTAGGCTGAGCAAGGTATTCCAGACATCCCTCTACCCTGCATCGCTTTCCAGCTCCTCCTTGGGTGTCCTGAGGCACTCCCAGGCCAGATGAGATATATAATCATGTCCTGGGTCTGCCGCCAGGCCTCTTGCCAGTTGAATGTGCCTACAAAAAAATCTAACATGAGACATCCTGGTCAGATGAACAACCTCAACTGGCCCTTTTGACGCAAAGGAGCAGTAGCTCTACTCTGAGCTCCCTCCAGGTGTCTGAGCTCCTAGCCATCTCTCTAAGGCTAAACCCAACCACCCTATGAAAGAAACTCATTTCAGAAGCTTGTATCTGTGATCTCATTCTTTTGGTCACTAACCAAAGCGCATGACTGTAGCTGAGGGTTGGGATGTAGATGGACCATTAAATGGAGAGCTTTGCCTTGTGGCTCAGCTCCGTCTTCACCACAACGGTCCAGTGCAACACCTGCATCAGTGCTGACACTGCCCGAAACCGCCCCTCCATTTTACCCTCACACATGAACAGGACCCCAAGATACTTGAACTCCTTTGCTTGAGGCAGCAACTCTCTCCCAACCCAGAGGGGGCAAGCCAGCATTTTCCAGCAGAAACCCATGGTCTCAGATTGGAAGTACTCACTCTCATCCCGACTGTTTCACACTAGGCTTCAAACTACCCCAGTGTGTGCTGGAGGTCACGGTGTGATGAAGCCAACAAAACCACATCATCTGCAAAGAGCAGAGATGAAATTATGAGTTCTCCAAAGAGGACTCTTTCCTCCCCCCGGCTGTGCTTTAAGATGATGTTCTTGAATATCACAAACAGAATCATTGACAAGGGACAACCCTGGCAGAGGCCAACATCCACAGAAAATGTGTTTGTGCGGTATAAAACTTAAATCTCCAAAGAGTAAACCTAATGGTCTCTAAATGCAAAAACTCCAATGAGTGTAGATGGGTAGTGCTTCATCCCTCCTCTTAAGATGAGTCAGTTGTCCAAAAATCAGAGACAGAAAGGCATTTAATGTATGATTTGGAAGATTAGCTTCGTTAACAACTAATCCAAATATTGCCATCAGTGGGAATCATCTTTCAGCCCTCACAAAATCCACGAAGTGTAGATTAGAGAGCCTGTGAGAGCACAGGGGATTTATCTCGGCTAATTTCTCTTAACAAGAGTGAAGGCAATTGAGGATTAAATCCCATGGATCTTCCATCCTTATTTATAAAAAAACAAACACATAAAACACTGGGGCTCTCATGAGGGACAATTAAAGTTATCCTTACTGATATTTTCTGTTATTAGAGACCATATAATGTTGATAGTTGAAGCATTAAATTGATGCAATATGCTACATCAGTGACACTAAAAGTGAATGACCACATGAAACACAAGAAGCACAATTATCCTTTTGTATTTATTAATTAATAATTTTTGCGTAATGCCCAATCTGATTAAAACAACACTGATCTAGATTCCATGTGAATCTACTGTGTCTGTCTTTTTATGTACATTTAACGTCTTTCTCTGTCGATGTGTGTTTGTCTACAGAAGGCAGCGCCTACGAGGAGAGTATCTGCAATGAGGGCAGCGTCTGTGGGAGTGACTCAACCTTCTACAGACAAACTGAAGGTGCAGACATGTTTAATAAATATTTCAACAATCCTTTTTTGTTCTGTATGCTAATTTATGTGAAGCATTTTATAAATTTGTATGTATGACAATTTTACAATTTTTGTTCCTGCGTCAAGACATCTTCTAGTAACACGTAACCAAAACCAAAAGAACTTCAGGTACAACACTGTGGTATATACCTCTGCATTATCAGCTAACATGTTTATGTCTGACATTTGAATTAAATTGTGCACCAAATGGAAGAACAAAGAAAACTAAAATTTATCCTCGTCTGCCAGGCTTTCTCCACATGTGAAACTCGGGTTTTGTGCATTACATGTACTAAGTGGTACTGTAGTAGTGGCAGCAGTGCTTGAGCCCATTAAAGTACCTAGTAGTAATAATACTGTAGCAGGAGAAGTCATACTGGTAGCTCCACTCGTACTAGAAGCTGGTGTGCAGAAGCCATGCCCTGGAAGCATTTTTATACAATGTACTAGTAAAAGCAGTAGTTGTAGCTCTATCAATGGCTCTAGTAATGGTTGTAGGCCTATTTGTGTACCGAAGTGGTAACAGCTAATACTCTTTTGTGCAAGGGCTGGATTAACTCTCCAAGGGACCCAAGGCCGAATAAAGAGCTGTGCATAGAGTGGTGCAGGAATGAGCCCTAAAACCTGGAAATGAGTTAGCATTTTAGCACCACTGGTTGCACCCTGAGAGTTGTACTATTCTTCTCTGCAAAAAAAGCAGATAAGGGTATAGCCCAATATGTTAAACTGGTGTGTTAAAACTAGATTTTGACACAGGGCCTTAAGATTGAGGTAAAAGCAGGAGTCGTCATGGGTCAGTTTGTTTAAATTTATATCAGTGAACCTGTCATCTTTAGGGCCCTGGGGAAGTTGCCCTATTTGCCCAGTTGGTAATTCAGCCTTGTAACAGTGGGTGCTTTATTCAATTTCCATAAGAAAGTCACTGCAACTGGCCCTCTGTGGCCACATTATCCAGTTCAAGGTTATTTTGGGTCATTGTAATCCCCTCATAAATCCATAAACTCATATTTGTTACCAGCTGCCATGAATCTAATGCTTTACAGCAGATAAAACAGTGCAGAGATGGATTTTGATCTCCATTCTTGTTGCGATCTTTCGGCATCTCAAACAGCCGTGTTTTCAGTCAGCTCTGCTCTCATTCGCTGTCCTGCCCTGCCCTCACTTCTCCCCACTCTCCCAGTTCACTGCACTAACAGGATAAGTGACTGCAAACATGAATGAGAAGCTGCGGCAGCCTGATGGTCACGTCTCTGTCTGTAGTGAAAACAGATTAGTAACACACGACTTGAAAACAGAATTAAACTGAAAGAGGATGTAATTACTCCCCCTTGTGTTTCTGCTTTGATTTTAATTCTGTTGCATGGATCATTCAGGTAACGACAATACAAGTCATTATTGTGTTTCTTTGTGTTCAGAGCACAGCATGGCAGAGACGCTCACTGTGGCCTTGCGGGTGGCAGAGGAGGCCATAGACGAGGCCATTTCCAAGGCTGAGTTTGACACTTCCAGTCAGGTTATTAATGTTGCTCACATCTTATAAATATATTGCTTATCTACACACTGTCTTTAAGTTTCTGTCCTAATATTTTGTTTTCTTTGACATTCAATTCATTTGACTGTGCACTATAATTACTGTTTTCCGCAAATGATATTCAGACAGTTATGTATTGTATGTTACTTTTCATTGGTCTTCAATCAATACTTTGATCCTCTGCAGTCCATTTATCAAGTTCCTCCTTAATCTGATTTCTCTGCTTTTTCTTTTTTGAGTCAGTCTGAGTCAGATTATAGGAAGCCATCGGGATTATGCTGCAATCCAAATGACAGTTTAATGCTACAGTGTAAGACAAACGTCTGGGCTGTTGTTAGGCCAACAAATAAAAAGCAAAATAATGTAAAACATTGACCATATTAAACATAAAGCTGTTACTTTTACTTCACAATTAAATATCCCTGTTAATAAAAAAGACTCTTCCAACTGAACTCCTGTTTTCAGGATAATTAAAATGCTCGCTAAATTTTGTCTTTGCCCACCGCCATTTTCTCTCAAGTGCCTTATCCGTACTGCTCATGTGCACCTCTCAACAGAAATGACAAGGACATGAGATGGTTCACTTCTTATCTACTTCCATCATCAGCTGCCGAAAAAAATGGATATTTCTTTCTTTTTTTATTCTTTCTTTTTTCTATTTTTCTGTTGCTAGATTATTAGCCCAACATGACATTTTACTTGCCCCTGACTATTAAACAATCCTTATAGTTGAGCCCCCGTAGAAGGTTTGTGCATTAACATCCCACAAGAAGGAGGCTTTGACGTTTTTACACAGAGATCATAGGACCGCTAAGAAGTCCACTCTTCATGCTGTCTTCGCATTTTTACACAGAACTAAACAGTGACATCATGCTGCTCCCGTGTGATACCTAAGACAGCATGCCAGCATCATAGAATCAAAAGAGGCGTCACGGTTCTGACAAGCAACCACAATAGAGTCAACCTCTGGTGTGACATATAACATGCACGTCGGCAGCGCTTTATAAACAATGACAATGCCATAACATGGCACTAACAACAATTTCTGTGATATGGCGACTGATCTCCTGGACCTCAGTTTTCCCAATTTGTAGACATTTTCGGCTGCTGTTCTTCTTTGAGTTAGCCGCTAACTGCTATTAGCTACTTTTAAAATCTCCAGCACTGTTGTGAGCATAACATGTTGTCAAAATGTCACACCCGTGCCACTCGTGATCCCGTCCTACAGGCTGTCAATTTATACAGACATAATTTCGGTACTGTTACTACCTCCGTTACTGGTGCAGGGGCGAGACAGCTCTGTCACCCCATTCCACGATTGTACCTGATATACAGAACTGCAAGGCTGCATGATGGAACAATATTCCCACCTTGAACAGACAGTGTAAAAGGGGCTTTTGACAAATGGATGGGTTACTGAGCCAGCCTAACGGTCACAGGGGCTGAAGTAATCAAGGGGCTCTTTGGCCAGAGCCTCTGTTTGGACTATTTGTTGCTGAGAAGTCACTGAGCTCAGTTAAAAGTAGGGATGACCTGATTGTTTATTTAATTAAAATTCTGTAAAAAAAAAATGTATTTCAGCAATTAAAATTAGAAAAGTAGAATAAAAAAAACAAAAAACAAAACTGCTTCTGGAGAGTGCTCACCACCCTTCACATGCAGGTAAATAGCTGGCAGTGGCAATTGAAATCATCAGACCTTAAGCCACTTTGGCGGACAGGAAAAACGTAGAGGAAGATAGAATTACAAAGCTGAAAGTCGCTCATAACTGCTATATAAAAGCAAAGCTGTCGGCTGTAGAACTTTGTTCTTTTTGATTGACAGTTGAAGTTCACTGACTATCAGTAAAAAGACACACCTCACTCTGTTTATACACGCCCGCTCGTTACTGTATCAGCTTCATTACCTCACATCTGTTTCGTCTAAAGGAATAACTCAAAGCAGCTTCTCAGAGCAGGCAGCTGTTGGTAATCGGAGCAAAGGACAAATAAGCAGTAAAGTTGTCAAATGGTCTGATTTTGTCCCGTAGGTCGGTACATTCATGTGTGCGCATGCATGTGTAAAGTACCCTCACACCCCTGAAAGAATGGGGTTCCCCTGAAAACCACGGTGTAGTGCAAACACTGGAATAAACTGTGCATAGCGTGATTTTTGTGTAAATTACATCATTCTTTGCAGTAAGTGATGTCTAAATTATCTTAATGTTATTTCTTCAGTTAGACTACCAGCAGCTAAAACATTTTGCCTAGTGTGCTGAAGTATTAAGTAGTATCTGCGCAGAGGAGTGACAGTGTAGTTCTGCTGTGTCAGGAAGATTTGGACAAGAATATCACAGCCTTGCTTCATCTCCAGTATGAACTAAATACTGAAATTCAGCTGCAGAATCACCTGAGACAACAAGAGACGACACTAGACGACTACAAAGAATCACAGCACAGCTACAAACAAAATGGCCCATATTGCAGTTAATGTCAGTGCCTTGGTTCATATCTCGAAATGTTTTCTAAGGTGGCTAAAGAAGCGTAATGCATGTCTTCTACTTGAACTTCAACTTCAAAAATCTTTACTTATTTATAACCCTGAAACTATAGCTTTAATCCCCCCAAAGTACCTTTCCTCCTGAAACGCTGCTGTATGTTGGATGAGATTTACTTCTCACTAATCTGTTCAAGTATCCTAAAGCTTTTGAACCGAGCACAGAAAATATGTATATTTAGAGTGTATGTTCAGAGGAGTAATCAGCTTATACAGTGTGTATTAGTGTTTGCGTGTGTGTGGTGCTGAAAAGCTCTTATATTTGTGTTTGTTAACCAGGAGAAGCAGAATGAGGCGCACTATCTGCGGGAGCACAGAGGGGAGCTCATCGAGGAACTGGCCAAAACTATTATGCAAAAAGTAAATAAAAGAAATAAAGATTTTGCCGTCTGAGCTGTGAACACACTTTGTATAGTAACAGATGGTTTATACTGCAGTGTGTGATTAGGCTGATTTACTGTGAGTGAAAATCCATTTCTTAATACTCAAATGTAAGTCAGCCTGGAGGATTCATACCTCCTGTACATATTAAAACAAAACCATTAAAACCAGCAGATGTGTGTGTTCTGTGATCAGAGCCATGCACAGTACTAATCATGTCTCTGTCTCTCTTAGATCATTAGTAGGAGGAAGACTTTGGCTGAGATGAGGGCTGAGTATGATCAGGACTGGCCACTTGAACACAACGCTGACCCTCATCATCATCATCAGTCCGGCTGTGATCAAGCCTCTAGCTCTCTTAAAAACCAGCCAGGCCTCTGGGTAAGAACGTCACAATCACTGAGGTTTTACTGGACAATAGATGTACAAGGGCTGTGAGGAGGAGACGGTGGTGAAAAGTACATTTACTCAAGTAGTGTACTTTGATTTATTATTAAAATTTAAACCAGTGGTTGTATACCCTTTTAGCTTGAAACCATTTACAAAAAAAACTGTCTATGAGTTCAGATGTCTTTGGGTTGTTACCAAAAAAAAGATGGTTTAAAGAACTGTTACAGGCCCAAACAGGTACAATTGTCATTTCTGTTTGTCATTGATGCTGCTCTGTTCCTGGGGGTCTTTGCTGCTGCTCTCCCTACCTTAGGCTTTCCATGTGGGCGCATGGAAGGGCAGAGAGGTCCCAAAACAGAGCCATACCGCCAAATATCAAATTGCAATTGAAATAAAGTTTACTTTGACTAAAGTGGTCCTGACCAAATCATGCCTTTGCCATTCATCATGCTAATACTCAGCTACACCGTCGTCACTTCCAACCTAATCTCACATTTTATTCACATTTTTTAAATCCACAGCAAGTCGATTTTCTGGCCTGTCAGTCATGTTAACTGTCTGAATTTTTGTTTGTTTGTAGTTCCTACCTTGGAACAAATCAACAAAAAGTTGACAAAAAAAGATAAAGGTTTTCTGTATTCTGTGAAGTCACTGAGTGAAAGTTTACTGAACTGGCAACCAGTCAGAAACCCTTTTTTCCCCCCTTCAAAAACTCCTGCCTTGCATATGGGAACTTAATGACACTACAAACATTTCCTTTTTCTCAAAGAAATGTGTAAGCAAGTGACACTGTAAACATAAGGTGTCCACATTTAGACTGCACTTTTTTAAATTTAAAAGTTTTTTATTTTAGCCTAGAACAAGATGTCCCAACCGACCCAACCCACTGAAGACAATGCACTGCTTGTACTTTAAACAAAATTGTGCCTTTCTCATTTTGGTTTGGCTCTAAAAAACTTGATAAACTGTAGCAGACACCTCATCTGTTCAGGGACCAAATTATTTTCATTGCTGTTTAAGTAAACTGTGAGTATTATTATGTTACATGTTATTTCATGTCCCAACCGACCCCGCTCTCCCCTATTTTATTTGAAAAGCACAGATTGGAGAAAAGTCCCAAAAAATTGTGCAACAGAATTTATTTTTTTATTTTTTTTATGTGCTCCATCAATTCTTTTTCAGCCCTGCAGATGTATCTCATGACCCTTTAGAGGAACTCCGACCCTTTGATTAACAACCACTGGACTAAACTAACGTCAAGCAGCTACAACTGTAAATTGCTGTTTACACATTAATGCATCACTGTTAACAATCTTATGTCAGATATAAGCCTGTGTATCAGCCACAGCGGCCATTTATCTGCAGACTGAGAACTTTTAATGAAGAACATTTTGCTGATTACACATATACTAAACTCTGACTTAAAATGAAGAGCCTTTACGTTGTGTAATCGTTGCTTTTACTTGAGTGAAGGATCTGCCACTGAGAGGAAAGACTGATGTGCCCTCTGCACTCCAAATCTCCTCATCTGTATGGTGACGTGTGCTGACCTCTGCTGGTTAAACTGGTCCACATGCTCTGTCGACTTGATCTTACTGCTGACATCCAGTGTGACTGTGACACAACCATCAGTCACTTTTTATTTGTCATCTTTCTCCTCTCAGAGGTCACACTCTGCCTTCTCGCTGCTGGACAACGACCCTCCAGGTCTGATTCAAGACTCCTCGCAGACGTTAAAGAAAGACGGAGGCGGGTCGGCTATGTCAACCTGGAAGAGTGTAGACCGGCTGGACAACGCTGGTAAGAGCTTGTTGCTCTTTAACTTTATAAACCTCGCCATTATTTTATTGGTTTTTACATTCAAAATATTCAACTTACCCTCAACAAAAAAGTAAAATGATTTGTTTTTGCTTAGAAATATACTTAATTAATTATCAAAGCCATTCCTGATGTGTTTCAGCTTTTGTAGTGTCAATGGAGAGCTACATATTGTATGTGTATATATATATATATATATGATAACAGAAATTACAGGGTGAAACACAAGGTTGTATAGTATTAGTAAGTTCTAACTGATAAAATAATCACTGTCAGCTAATACCTGCCTCCACTGTGTTTGTGTTTATTGCTGCATGTATGATTTTACTTTGTGTGGTATGCTTGTTTGGCATATGGTCTCTGCTTGTCTGCACAATTTCTGTATTTGTGTGTGTGTGTGTGTGTGTGTGTGTGTGTGTGTGTTTGTGTTTGTGTGTGTGCTCACATGCGGAGGTGTGTCCTCAGTGCTGAAGAGCCCAGACGGGAACTGGATCGCCCTGCAGAGTGCCCAGCTGTCTCGTCCCAGCCTGCTGACCAAGAGGAAGAGCCTGGTCTTCAGTGCCTTGGAGAGGGAGTCTGAAGTGGTGTCCGCCTACGAAGGCATGGGCTCTGACAACGAAACCAAACCAGAGCCCGACAGCTCCTGGGGCGCCGTCCTCCAGGAGATCCACAAGAAGATGACAGACTCTAACTTCAACCTGCAGGACGCTGCCGAGAGGATACCATCACCGCTGATGACAGGCAGCAGAGACGATCTGTTTTCAGACTCTGAGGGGAACTGGAAGCCTAACAAACCTCTGCTGGCTCTTTTTAAGAAGAAGGTGCCGGCAGAGATCAGGCGACCTTCATCCTCCCGCAGGACCAGCATCATCGATGTGAACTTTAATGTGGAAGGAGAAGGAGAGGAAGAGGAGAGCAATGCAGCTGCAGAGCCAGAGGTGGAAAGAGTCAGAAGATCCCGGAAGAAAAGGAGAAGTAAAAAAGAGACGACTTCTTCTGTGCTGGTAAGAAGCAAAAGCTGCAAACTGGTGAGATGAAATGAGATGAGCAGATCTCTTAATGTGTCACAGCAGAAAATAATTTAAATAATCTAAATAACTGAAGCCAAGTAGGCTTTACATAATCAAATGAAACTGGCAAGTCTGGTTCTATAACATGTCCTGCAAATGTTCTTGCATTCATGGGGAGCCTCTCTGTGCTGAATTTGCACGTTCTCCCTGTGTCAGTGTGGGTTTTCTCTGGGTACTCCAGCTTCCTCCCACAGTCCAAAGACATGCAGGTTAATTGGTGACTCTAAATTGGCCGTAGGTGTGAATGTGAGTGTGAATGGTTGTTTGTCTCTGTGTGTCAGCTGCACAATAATGTGTTGACCTATCCAGGGTGTACCCTGCCTCTCACCCAATGTCAGCTGGGATAGGCTCCAGCCCCCCATGACCCCTAACAGGATAAGAGGTTACAGAAAATGAATGAATGAATGAATATACAGGATTATCGGTTTCTGTTTGTAAACATGTTCACCAGCTAAAGTGTAAGTAAAAGCCAACCCCACATTAACTCTTGTTTGGCATTTTGCCTCGCTATATCTGCATTTTTTTCGGCGCTGTGTCTCTTGGGTGCCTGCTGCTTACAGTCTGGCTTCATCAGCTTCACCTGAGCGCTGTAAACAAATAATGAAAATAATAAAATCCAGGTAGAGGGCAGAGTCTGCAGAAAAATACACCACTACACACTTCTATGGTTCATAAGTGATGATTGGGAGGGATTACTTCTGTATGAGTCCATACATTGTTTTCTTTTAGAAACATCCTGCATAGTATGTCTTTAAAGTCTGGATTACAAATTAAATGACTGTACAAAATAGCAGCAGTGGAGCTGTAAAAACAGGACTGCAGAACAACACTTACAGAAAAATATGTCAAAAAATGAAAAAAAAAATCTTGTTTAACCCCACTGAAACCTGGAGCGACATCACTTTACTTGTGGTGCTTTCAGATGCCTTTCACAGTTGTTTAAACCTTTGAACCCTGAGAAAATTGGTGCGATTTCTTTCAAAATATAGGCAATGAGCAATTTAGGAAGAAATATCCCACAAATTGCAAAAAAAAAAAAAAAATCTATATATATTTAGAAAATTATTTAAAAAAAATAGGGAAACAAGAAAAAAGCTAGGAAAAGCTATATTTTAAATTATTATTTTTTATTATATATTTAAAATTATGATACTGAATTCTAAAAAATTGTAAGCACTTTTTCGAGGTCATTTTCCTTGTTGGTTTGTTTTTAACTTTTTTTGCAAAATGTTTGGGGCATTTCTTCTTTCATTGCTCATCGCTGCCTTTGCATGTTTTTCAATGAAATCAAGCCAATTTGCTCAGGTTTCAACTGGTAACCAAGCAAAAGCGGCAAATATTCTCTGATTCGAGCTTCTTAAATGTTTATAGTATTTAAATCTAAATTAACTTTGTTTAACTGTTTGATTTATCCTTTAGTCTGTAAAATGTCCAAAAAATTGACAGTTTTGAGACCTCACAGTGATACATTGAGACGCCTTGTTTGGTCCAACCAACACTCCTGACAAATACTAAATTTAAAATTGTAACAACACAGAAAATCAGCATTTTTTAAGAAATGAAAATAATCATTAGATGCTTACCTGAAATTCCTTACAAACTAAATATAAATAAACCCGCCCTCTTGTTTTAATAATGGGATGGACAAAATAGTAGAAACACCTTAGGCTAACATAGTACAATTCAACAGCACAACCTTAAAAATGACCTTAAATTGAATCAATACAAGCCACTGATAGTATAATACAATTTAAAAAACATATTCAGACAATTGTTTGTATAGCTTGCGAAAACGTCTTGTTTTATCTGCCTTTGTACAGTTGAAATTCTGCATGAATTACACAGATATAAATGTAACTACGTCCAACTGGATCAAACTGCTGAATTTCTCCTCATGTAGCGATCAATACAAATGTCAGATGCTTAAATGTAAATGTTTTAAACATCAGAGAAAGTCATCCTTCATAAATTCTTAAATCTATTATTTCTCACATTCACAGGATAACAGCGAGAACGACGACCATTCCCAAAATCCGTCTGATGCTGTGACCCCTGACACTTTGACCTCCGGAGCCACGACCCCTGAACCTTTTGACTTTGAGAGTGACATCACAGGACATGGAGCCAATCACATGGAGCAAGAGCTCATGTCAAAACTACAACGGCTGGCAGGCCGAGTTTCTGACCCCTCCGCCGGAGAAGAGGAAGAAGTCAATGGAGGAGTGAGAGATGCCGGTAATGATGGAGAGAGGATGGAACAGAGACGGGGAAGTGAGGACAGGGATGAAGACGACGAGAGGCTGTGGAGGATGGAGATCGACTGGGATGATGGAAGAACAGAGGAAGATGAGGAAATAGATGATGAAGAGATGAGGAGCAGATTATACAGGCTCATCGCACAGTCCAGACTCACCTACCTCTCGTCTACTGATGATGAGTTAGACAAAGTTGGCCAGAGTGAAGGAGAATGGGAGGGAGACAGGGATGAAGATATGGAGGAGGTGAGGACAGACAGACTCGCTTCTAAACTCTGTCAGCTGGAAAAAGAAGTCAGGGCCAACCAGTTCTCCTCCACAGAGGATGAGCTGGACAGAGTTGGCGTCATGGATGAAGAGAAGGAGGAGGAGGAGCTGGCGGTGAAAGTGTGCAGATTAGCTAACGAAGCCAACGCCACGCAATTTTCCTCCACGGAGGACGAGTTGGACCGAGCAGGCAGAGGTGAGGAGGGGGAGGAAGCGATAGACGAAGAGAAGCTGTGGGAACTGCAGGCAGAAAAAGACGTCCAGGCCGCTCAACTGCGCGATTTGGCCAGCCTGGTTAGTGCCTCTCAGTTTTCTTCCACTGAGGATGAGCTGGATAGAGTTGGAGAGAATTATGGAGAGATGGAGCAGGAAGAAAATGAAGGAGGAGTTGAGAGGGAGGCAGCAGTGGGAGAGAAACAGGAGAGGAGAGAATCATTCGGAGGTTTGGATGTGAAAATGTTTGATTTAAGGGATGAGAGCGAGGAAAGAGAGACGGAGAGCAGTGATGAAAAAGTTGACGATGTCCAACTGGATAAAACAGAGATGGAGGAAAAGACAGATGGCATGGAGGAGAGAGCACCAGACGAGGATGAAAGGATGGTACAGGAGCATATATGTGAAGAGAGAGTAGAACTTTTGAAAGGGGGAAGACAAGAGATGGAGTTAGAAGCAGTGTGGCAAGCAGAGGGAACAGAGGCGATAAAATCCTTCTGTGAGACAGAAGTCCAACAAGAGAATCAGCCAGAGGCGAGGTGGCCCGACAAAGAGGAAGGAGAAGAGAGACAGGAAGAAGAAGAGATCAGAGAAAGTGAAGAGAGTCAAGAGGCAGCAGCAGACAGTGAGGAGGAAGCCGTAGAGTTTGACAGAATAATCAGCAGCATGTTGATGATGACTTTGGAGGACATGCAAGTAGAGACGTTAAAGGATGAAGCTGCAGAGAATGGGAGCATAAACAAAGAGACAGAGGAAGCGCAGACAGAGAATGTAACATTGGCAGGAGAAGGTGGATTTGAGGACAAAACTGTTGATGCACAAAGCACAAATGCATCAGAGGAGACAGGAAGTGCGAAAGAGTGTCAAAGTCAAGGCAACGATGTGATGCCAGAGTCACCTGTGACGGAAAGACCAGGAGAATATGTAAGTGAGCAAAGTGGAGGAGATGTTAAGCAGAGTGAAGATGCTAGAGGCGTGAGTGAAAATGAGCAGCAGGGAAATGATGCAGATGCAGAAGGAAAAAGAAATTTAACAACCGAAGAGACACTTGAGGCCAAACAGACATTTAAAAGAATAGAAGTGGATGATGACGAGCAAGAGGACGGAAGAGGAAGAGTTACGACTGAGGGGCCAGTGATGGAGACACAGGGCGGTGCTGCAGAGGGAGACTGTGAAAGTAGAGACACAGACGAAAGACTCGAAGAAACCGAAGAGGAAAAGGCAGACGACATGGAGCTGAGCAGCATGTCTTCTCCTTACGAGGGTTTACTGTCACCTGAGGAGATTCAAAATGTAAGAACAATATTTTTTATCTCCTTCTGGACATAATACATGTAACAGTAGCACAGGTGCCTAACACACCCTCAAAACAAAAGTCAGGTGCAGTGTCAAAATCCTGTTTATACCCTTTATGCTCCACTAACAGTCTGTTGTGTTGTGTTTTAGCATTAAAGTGAGTCTATGAAACATTTAAAGGAGACATTTATTCCTCTGATAACAAATGTTAAATTCATTAGCAATAAAACGCACCGTGGCACATTTAAGAACACTCAGATTTTCTGATGCTGCAGCCTCACTATTTTTTCCATTCCAGTCTATTCTCGTCTAATTTGTCAATTGACCCCATGCTAAGTCCCGCCCCCAGACGCAGACTGACCAATCATAACGTAGCATCCCGCCAGCTCAGACCAGGGTCCGACAACAACACAGCTGTGCTCCATTGACTCTAATGCAATCGTATTTTCATTTTGTGGATTTAGAGCTTAATGTTGTGCCTGGAGCATGTTGTGTATTAATGATACCCGTTACTCGTGGCGATCAGCGGTGATGTGGTGGTTCACTTTTACACTGTGATCTGTAGCCTATAGTTGGGCTTTAGCTTCTAACTATCTTTGTCTTTTTAACCTGTTGTTGCTGCTGAGTCAGTTTGACATCCTGGATATATCCTTCAAACACAGACTGTAGACCCCTCTGTCTGCTTCTCTCTGGAATCACTGTTTCATTTTTCCAAAAATATGATAATATTTCTTCAGGGGGTGTGGTTGTTGGACCATCACAAAGGGGCGGGGCTTAGCAAAAGGTCAGTTGGTACCTGATCAACATGATTTTGGTTCTAGTGCATGGTTTTCTACTGTGCTGCACTGTACTTCTTTCAACAACAACAACCAAAACCAACTTGTGTTCCACTCTTTAGGTTGTAAAGTCATGCAGCAGCGTGTAAATGTCGCATCTCATGACCAGTTTTATCAAAAGGAGAAAAACAGCTTAATACTTCTATGAGAATAGGCACAGCTCTGCTTTCAGAGAGGCTAAGCAAACACAGGGGTCTTAAATAAACTTTAATGTAACTTGAATCCAGCTTGTTTGGTCGCGTATCAATTAATCTATGAAGTAATTTTGAATTAATATTCCTTAACTGATGAACTGATGAAGTGTGAAAGACAGAAGTCAGTGACTTGATTATGATTGATTTTTTAAAATCAATCATTAACAATCATTGGGAAAGCAACTAATGAAAAAAGGATCCACAGTGAATTAAAATGAAATAAATTATAACATGATGGCATCAGCACATTATATTCATTCAGCTTCGTTTCATTACCTATTTTTGCCCTGGTCATACACGCCCTACCTGCAGTGCCTCCGCCCTACAGTTTGATGTATGTAACTCTGGAGAAAGATAGTTGATTGTTGGGTCTCATTCCCAGGTCATCAAATACCAATGCTTTGAGTTTGTGGTTTGGTCTGACTATCTGTATTTGACAACTTCAAAATGAGACTCAATCAACTATCTTTCTCCAGAGTTACATACATCACCTTTACGTACATGATTTGTACCCTTGTTATAGAGTCAATTTAAAACACTCCTACAACTAAACACTGCTACAGCCTTTTTGGTTTAGCTAGTAGATTATGATGGCTAATGTTAGCAAACTTGCCGTGTAGCTGATATTACTAGATCAAATTACCTAATGCCTCTTGAGAATGAGAGTTCACTTTTGATCAGATTACCTTAACTCAAGTTCCTCTTACTAGCTTGTTCAACCTCATCCCATGATCTTTATTGGTCAGTTGTATTTGGATGGATTTTGCTCAGCTGTGGTTTAACACTCAGGAGAAACCGAGTTAGTGGGGGTTGAGTTAAGATTAGTTGTATCTGCTAAATGCTTGACCCTTCTTCTATTTATTTTATAATCATACATCATTTTAAAATGACTCATCATCCTATAATGGCCACAGAGCTCAGTGAAAGTAACATAGGCTCACTTTGAACAAAGCATTACATATCTGAGAAACTCTCTTTATTAACTATTCTCTGCGATGTAACTAACTACTTAACAGCTCTGCTTAATGCTGATGTTCTTATCCCTGTCTGTCCTTTGTTTTCTTCCTCTGTGCTTCTCTCTGTGTGCTGTAGGGTAGTAACATGGAGCTTTACAAAGCAATACAGTTTATATCAACTCTGCTGGAGCAGGTGAGAACTTGTTTTACTTCTGGAGGGCAGTGTGGTGATCATTGCAGATTAAGGGCGTTTTCAAATCTGTGCGTTTTGTGTGGTAAAATCAGACTCTGGTTTGTTTTCCTCCAGTAGTGTGATTTGTTTGGGCAGGTGTGAAAAAAGTAATCACACTCAGGTGTGGACCAAAACAACCACAGCAAAACCCTTAAGAGGAGGTGGTCTCAGTCCTGCTCTCAAAGGAGCTCTGAAGTGGTTTGTTTGTGATGGGAACATGATCCAAACTCGATTTGACCCAACTGTTAGGCGTACTCCACAAGTTTGAGCTTCAGTTGTCTGAAGGCAGCATGTCTGCTTTTGCAAAGTGTGAAGCAATAAAATATTTTCAAGATTATTTTGTATTAAGAAACTTAACCAAGAGGAAAACACTTCAAGTTTACAAACTCATAAACTGACTCGACTTACGTTGGACAGTATATTGTCCCAGAAATAGTTGTGATAAACAATAGTATCGTCAGCATAATAATGCAAGTGCACCCTTTGGAAAGAGCAACAAACTTTTAATTCTGTGGAATATTCCAACATTGGTCGATGGCAGTGCAGTAGTTCCAGGTTCAAATCCACCAGCCAGCTATGGCCCATCTGTATGGAGTTTGCATGTTCTCTCTGTGTCAGTGTGGGTTGTCTCTGGATTCTCCACTGATGGGGAAAATGTATGTTTAGCATAGGTGCTGTGAAAAACACTTAGGCGCTGTGCCCAAGTCCTACAATGGTCGGGTAAACCCTGCTGTTTATTCTGGCATCATGTTGGCTAAAATGTTGTTAACATTCCTATTTAAACAAATGTGCATGTAAACACAACACACATATCATACAATATATGGACATGACCTTAAACATTTTTGCTGACCTCCGAGTTTATAACTTACTTTTTGTGACAGGCCTAGTCTTCATTTGCACTTTGACATGTACTCTTTCTTCTCCGAGTGATTTCATGCATGCATCTAATTTAACTAATTAACTGTGCTGTTTTGCTGGTCACACTGATGTTTTCCAGAACACCGGGCCTGTGTTGGCCACCTGATATGTGGATATGATATAGACCCTTCCTCCTCAAAAGTAAATTCTTTTGAAAATAAATTATTTTGTTCATAATTTTTTAATTTAAGAATTAATTGTTTTTGCTTGGAGTTCAAAATGTTTATGTGTTTTAGGGATTTCATCAAATGTTTTGTATGTTAAAAACAAAAAAAGTACATAACAGCAACATCCCATACATTATATATTATGGATTATGGACAGCAGGTGTTTGTGCAGCTCTGTTATTTGCATGTAACCACTAGCCACTAGGTTACTTATTGTATAATTCCTGATCTTGGTTGAGAGGTTGGTCGTTCCATCTCATGAATGTCTTTGATGATTTATCTACTGTGTGTTGAAGAGGTACTCGGCGGTGTCTCTGCGCAGCATCACCACTGAGGTCCTGAAGGTGCTGAATGCCACTGAGGAACTGCTACTGCAGGGGATG
>JAGQAX010000010.1:24151750-24179490 GCA_019142605.1 Cephalopholis sonnerati | reverse complement strand
AAAAACAGTCATAGTATAGTATGTCGTCAAAAATCATGAAAAACAGTCACAGTATAGTATATCGTCAAAAATCATGAAAAACAGTCATAGTATAGTATTTTGTCAAAAATCATGAAAAACAGTCATAGTATAGTATGTCGTCAAAAATCATGAAAAACATACATAGTATAGTATGTTGTCAAAAACCATGAAAAACAGTCATAGTATAGTATGTCGTCAAAAACCATGAAAAAAAGTCATAGTATAGTATGTCGTCAAAAACCGAGTGAAAAAACGTCATAGCATAGTATGTCGTCAAAAATCATGAAAAACAGTCATAGTATAGTATGTCGTCAAAAACCGAGTGAAAAAACGTCATAGTATAGTATGTCGTCAAAAATCATGAAAAACAGTCATAGTATAGTATGTCGTCAAAAACCGAGTGAAAAAACGTCATAGTATAGTATGTCGTCAAAAATCATGAAAAACAGTCACAGTATAGTATATCGTCAAAAATCATGAAAAAAGTCATAGTATAGTATGTTGTCAAAAATCATGAAAAAAGTCATAGTATAGTATGTTGTCAAAAACCGAGTGAAAAAACGTCATAGTATAGTATGTCGTCAAAAATCATGAAAAACAGTCATAGTATAGTATGTCGTCAAAAACCGAGTGAAAAAACGTCATAGTATAGTATGTTGTCAAAAATCATGAAAAAAAGTCATAGTATAGTATGTCGTCAAAAATCATGAAAAACAGTCATAGTATAGTATGTCGTCAAAAACCGAGTGAAAAAACGTCATAGTATAGTATGTCGTCAAAAATCATGAAAAAAAGTCATAGTATAGTATGTCGTCAAAAACCATGAAAAAAAGTCATAGTATAGTATGTCGTCAAAAACCGAGTGAAAAAACGTCATAGTATAGTATGTCGTCAAAAATCATGAAAAAAAGTCATAGTATAGTATGTCGTCAAAAACCATGAAAAAAAGTCATAGTATAGTATGTCGTCAAAAATCATGAAAAAACGTCATAGTATAGTATGTCGTCAAAAATCATGAAAAACAGTCATAGTATAGTATGTCGTCAAAAATCATGAAAAACAGTCACAGTATAGTATATCGTCAAAAATCATGAAAAAAGTCATAGTATAGTATGTTGTCAAAAATCATGAAAAACAGTCATAGTATAGTATGTCGTCAAATATCATGAAAAACAGTCATAGTATAGTATGTCGTCAAAAACCATGAAAAAACGTCATAGTATAGTATGTCGTCAAAAACCATGAAAAAAAGTCATCGTATTGTATGTCGTCAAAAATCATGAAAAACAGTCATAGTATAGTATGTCGTCAAAAATCATGAAAAACAGTCATTGTATAGTATGTCGTCAAAAATCATGAAAAAAAGTCATAGTATAGTATGTCGTCAAAAATCATGAAAAACAGTCATTGTATAGTATGTCATCAAAAATCATGAAAAACAGTCATAGTATAGTATGTTGTCAAAAATCATGAAAAAAAAGTCATAGTATAGTATGTCGTCAAAAACCATGAAATACAGTCATAGTATAGTATGTCGTCAAAAACCATGAAAAAAAGTCATAGTATAGTATGTCGTCAAAAACCATGAAAAACAGTCATAGTATAGTGTGTTGTCAAAAACCATGAAAAAAGTAATAGTATAGTATGTCGTCAAAAACCATGAAAAACAGTCATAGTATAGTATGTCGTCAAAAACCATGAAAAACAGTCATAGTATAGTATGTCGTCAAAAATCATGAAAAACAGTCATAGTATAGTATGTCGTCAAAAACCATGAAAAACAGTCATAGTATAGTATGTCGTCAAAAACCATGAAAAAAAGTCATAGTATAGTATGTTGTCAAAAACCATGAAAAACAGTCATAGTATAGTATGTCGTCAAAAACCATGAAAAACAGTCATAGTTTCGTATGTCGTCAAAAATCATGAAAAAAAGTCATAGTATGGTATGTTGTCAAAAACCATGAAAAACAGTCATAGCATAGTATGTCGTCAAAAACCGAGTGAAAAAACGTCATAGTATAGTATGTCGTCAAAAATCATGAAAAACAGTCATAGTATAGTATGTCGTCAAAAACCATGAAAAACAGTCATAGTATAGTATGTCGTCAAAAACCATGAAAAAAAGTCATAGTATAGTATGTCGTCAAAAACCATGACAAAAAGTCATAGTATAGTATGTCGTCAAAAACCATGAAAAAAAGTCATAGTATAGTATGTCGTCAAAAACCATGAAAAAAAGTCATAGTATAGTATGTCGTCAAAAACCATGAAAAAAAGTCATAGTATAGTATGTTGTCAAAAACCATGACAAAAAAGTCATAGTATAGTATGACGTCAAAAATCATGAAAAAACACCATACTAAAGTATGTCGTCAAAAATCATGAAAAAACACCATACTATAGTATGTCGTCAAAAATCATGAAAAAAGTCATAGTATAGTATGTCGTCAAAAACCATGAAAAAAAGTCATAGTATAGTATGTTGTCAAAAATCATGAAAAAACACCATACTATAGTATGTCGTCAAAAATCATGAAAAAAGTCATAGTATAGTATGTCGTCAAAAACCATTAAAAAAGTCATAGTATAGTATGTCGTCAAAAATCATGAAAAACAGTCATAGTATAGTATGTTGTCAAAAATCATGAAAAACAGTCATAGTATAGTATGTTGTCAAAAATCATGAAAAAAAGTCAGTATAATATGTTGTCAAAAATCATGAAAAAAAGTCATAGTATAGTATGTTGTCAAAAATCATGAAAAACAGTCATAGTATAGTATGTCGTCAAAAATCATGAAAAAAAGTCATAGTATAGTATGTCGTCCAAAACCATGAAAAACAGTCATAGTATAGTATGTTGTCAAAAATCATGAAAAACAGTCATAGTATAGTATGTTGTCAAAAATCATGAAAAAAAGTCATAGTATAGTATGTCGTCAAAAATCATGAAAAAAAGTCATAGTATACTATGTTGTCAAAAATCATGAAAAACAGTCATAGTATAGTATGTCGTCAAAAACCATGAAAAACAGTCATAGTATAGTATGTTGTCAAAATCATGAAAAACAGTCATAGTATAGTATGTCGTCAACAATCATGAAAAAAAGTCATAGTATAGTATGTCGTCAAAAATCATGAAAAACAGTCATAGTATAGTATGTCGTCAATAACCATGAAAAAAAGTCATAGTATAGTATGTCGTCAAAAATCATGAAAAAAAGTCATAGTATAGTATGTCTTCAAAAATCATGAAAAAAAGTCATAGTATAGTATGTCGTCAAAAATCATGAAAAACAGTCATAGTATAGTATGTCGTCAAAAACCATGAAAAAAAGTCATAGTATAGTATGTCGTCAAAAATCATGAAAAACAGTCATAGTATAGTATGTCGTCAAAAACCATGAAAAAAAGTCATAGTATAGTATGTCGTCAAAAATCATGAAAAACAGTCATAGTATAGTATGTCGTCAAAAACCATGAAAAAAAGTCATAGTATAGTATGTCGTCAAAAACCATGAAAAAAAGTCATAGTATAGTATGTTGTCAAAAACCATGAAAAACAGTCATAGTATAGTATGTCGTCAAATATCATGAAAAACAGTCATAGTATAGTATGTCGTCAAAAACCATGAAAAAACGTCATAGTATAGTATGTCGTCAAAAATCATGAAAAACAGTCATAGTATAGTATGTCGTCAAAAACCATGAAAAAAAGTCATCGTATAGTATGTCGTCAAAAACCATGAAAAACAGTCATAGTATAGTATGTCGTCAAAAACCATGAAAAACAGTCATAGTATAGTATGTCGTCAAAAATCATGAAAAACAGTCATAGTATAGTATGTCGTCAAAAACCATGAAAAAAAGTCATAGTATAGTATGTCGTCAAAAATCATGAAAAACAGTCATAGTATAGTATGTCGTCAAAAACCATGAAAAACAGTCATAGTATAGTATGTCGTCAAAAATCATGAAAAACAGTCATAGTATAGTATGTCGTCAAAAATCATGAAAAACAGTCATTGTATAGTATGTCGTCAAAAATCATGAAAAACAGTCATAGTATAGTATGTCGTCAAAAATCATGAAAAACAGTCATAGTATAGTATGTTGTCAAAAATCATGAAAAACAGTCATAGTATAGTATGTTGTCAAAAATCATGAAAAAAAAGTCATAGTATAGTATGTCGTCAAAAACCATGAAATACAGTCATAGTATAGTATGTCGTCAAAAACCATGAAAAAAAGTCATAGTATAGTATGTCGTCAAAAACCATGAAAAACAGTCATAGTATAGTGTGTTGTCAAAAACCATGAAAAAAGTCATAGTATAGTATGTCGTCAAAAACCATGAAAAACAGTCATAGTATAGTATGTCGTCAAAAACCATGAAAAACAGTCATAGTATAGTATGTCGTCAAAAATCATGAAAAACAGTCATAGTATAGCATGTCGTCAAAAACCATGAAAAAAAGTCATAGTTTCGTATGTCGTCAAAAATCATGAAAAAAAGTCATAGTATGGTATGTTGTCAAAAACCATGAAAAACAGTCATAGTATAGTATGTCGTCAAAAACCATGAAAAACAGTCATAGTTTCGTATGTCGTCAAAAATCATGAAAAAAAGTCATAGTATGGTATGTTGTCAAAAACCATGAAAAACAGTCATAGTATAGTATGTCGTCAAAAACCATGAAAAACAGTCATAGTATAGTATGTCGTCAAAAATCATGAAAAACAGTCATAGTATAGTATGTTGTCAAAAACCATGAAAAACAGTCATAGTATAGTATGTCGTCAAAAACCATGAAAAAAAGTCATAGTATAGTATGTCGTCAAAAACCATGACAAAAAGTCATAGTATAGTATGTCGTCAAAAATCATGAAAAAAAGTCAGAGTATAGTATGTCGTCAAAAACCATGAAAAACAGTCATAGTATAGTATGTCGTCAAAAATCATGAAAAACAGTCATAGTATAGCATGTCGTCAAAAACCATGAAAAAAAGTCATAGTATAGTATGGTGTCAAAAACCATGAAAAACAGTCATAGTATAGTATGTCGTCAAAAACCATGAAAAACAGTCATAGTTTCGTATGTCGTCAAAAATCATGAAAAAAAGTCATAGTATGGTATGTTGTCAAAAACCATGAAAAACAGTCATAGCATGGTATGTCGTCAAAAACCGAGTGAAAAAACGTCATAGTATAGTATGTTGTCAAAAATCATGAAAAACAGTCATAGTATAGTATGTCGTCAAAAACCATGAAAAACAGTCATAGTATAGTATGTCGTCAAAAATCATGAAAAACAGTCATAGTATAGTATGTTGTCAAAAACCATGAAAAACAGTCATAGTATAGTATGTCGTCAAAAACCATGAAAAAAAGTCATAGTATAGTATGTCGTCAAAAACCATGACAAAAAGTCATAGTATAGTATGTCGTCAAAAATCATGAAAAAAAGTCAGAGTATAGTATGTCGTCAAAAATCATGAAAAACAGTCAGAGTATAGTATGTCGTCAAAAACCATGAAAAAAAGTCATAGTATAGTATGTCGTCAAAAACCATGAAAAAAAGTCATAGTATAGTATGTTGTCAAAAACCATGACAAAAAAGTCATAGTATAGTATGACGTCAAAAACCATGAAAAAAAAGTCATAGTATAGTATGTCGTCAAAAACCATGAAAAAAAGTCATAGTATAGTATGTCGTCAAAAACCATGAAAAAAAGTCATAGTATAGTATGTTGTCAAAAACCATGACAAAAAAGTCATAGTATAGTATGACGTCAAAAACCATGAAAAAAAAGTCATAGTATAGTATGTCGTCAAAAACCATGAAAAAAAGTCATAGTATAGTATGTTGTCAAAAATCATGAAAAAACACCATACTATAGTATGTCGTCAAAAATCATGAAAAAAGTCATAGTATAGTATGTCGTCAAAAATCATGAAAAACAGTCATAGTATAGTATGTTGTCAAAAATCATGAAAAACAGTCATAGTATAGTATGTTGTCAAAAATCATGAAAAAAACGTCATAGTATAGTATGTTGTCAAAAACCATGAAAAAAAGTCATAGTATAGTATGTCGTCAAAAACCATGACAAAAAAGTCATAGTATAGTATGTCTTCAAAAACCATGAAAAAAAAGTCATAGTATAGTATGTTGTCAAAAATCATGAAAAAAAGTCAGTATAATATGTTGTCAAAAATCATGAAAAAAAGTCATAGTATAGTATGTTGTCAAAAATCATGAAAAACAGTCATAGTATAGTATGTTGTCAAAAATCATGAAAAAAAGTCATAGTATAGTATGTCGTCAAAAACCATGAAAAAAAGTCATAGTATAGTATGTTGTCAAAAACCATGAAAAACAGTCATAGTATAGTATGTCGTCAAAAACCATGAAAAACAGTCATAGTTTCGTATGTCGTCAAAAATCATGAAAAAAAGTCATAGTATGGTATGTTGTCAAAAACCATGAAAAACAGTCATAGCATAGTATGTCGTCAAAAACCGAGTGAAAAAACGTCATAGTATAGTATGTCGTCAAAAATCATGAAAAAAAGTCATAGTATAGTATGTTGTCAAAAACCGAGTGAAAAAACGTCATAGTATAGTATGTTGTCAAAAATCATGAAAAACAGTCATAGTATAGTATGTCGTCAAAAACCATGAAAAACAGTCATAGTATAGTATGTCGTCAAAAACCATGAAAAAAAGTCATAGTATAGTATGTCGTCAAAAACCATGACAAAAAGTCATAGTATAGTATGTCGTCAGAAATCATGAAAAAAAGTCATAGTATAGTATGTCGTCAAAAATCATGAAAAACAGTCATAGTATAGTATGTCGTCAAAAACCATGAAAAAAAGTCATAGTATAGTATGTCGTCAAAAACCATGAAAAAAAGTCATAGTATAGTATGTTGTCAAAAACCATGACAAAAAAGTCATAGTATAGTATGACGTCAAAAACCATGAAAAAAAAGTCATAGTATAGTATGTCGTCAAAAATCATGAAAAAACACCATACTATAGTATGTCGTCAAAAATCATGAAAAAAGTCATAGTATAGTATGTCGTCAAAAACCATGAAAAAAAGTCATAGTATAGTATGTTGTCAAAAATCATGAAAAAACACCATACTATAGTATGTCGTCAAAAATCATGAAAAAAGTCATAGTATAGTATGTCGTCAAAAACCATTAAAAAAGTCATAGTATAGTATGTCGTCAAAAATCATGAAAAACAGTCATAGTATAGTATGTTGTCAAAAATCATGAAAAAAACGTCATAGTATAGTATGTTGTCAAAAACCATGAAAAAAAGTCATAGTATAGTATGTCGTCAAAAACCATGACAAAAAAGTCATAGTATAGTATGTCGTCAAAAACCATGAAAAAAAAGTCATAGTATAGTATGTCGTCAAAAATCATGAAAAAAAGTCAGTATAATATGTTGTCAAAAATCATGAAAAAAAGTCATAGTATAGTATGTTGTCAAAAATCATGAAAAAAAGTCATAGTATAGTATGTCGTCAAAAATCATGAAAAAAAGTCATAGTATACTATGTTGTCAAAAATCATGAAAAACAGTCATAGTATAGTATGTCGTCAAAAACCATGAAAAACAGTCATAGTATAGTATGTTGTCAAAATCATGAAAAACAGTCATAGTATAGTATGTCGTCAACAATCATGAAAAAAAGTCATAGTATAGTATGTCGTCAAAAATCATGAAAAACAGTCATAGTATAGTATGTCGTCAATAACCATGAAAAAAAGTCATAGTATAGTATGTCGTCAAAAATCATGAAAAAAAGTCATAGTATAGTATGTCTTCAAAAATCATGAAAAAAAGTCATAGTATAGTATGTCGTCAAAAATCATGAAAAACAGTCATAGTATAGTATGTCGTCAAAAACCATGAAAAAAAGTCATAGTATAGTATGTCGTCAAAAATCATGAAAAACAGTCATAGTATAGTATGTCGTCAAAAACCATGAAAAAAAGTCATAGTATAGTATGTCGTCAAAAATCATGAAAAACAGTCATAGTATAGTATGTCGTCAAAAACCATGAAAAAAAGTCATAGTATAGTATGTCGTCAAAAACCATGAAAAAAAGTCATAGTATAGTATGTTGTCAAAAACCATGAAAAACAGTCATAGTATAGTATGTCGTCAAATATCATGAAAAACAGTCATAGTATAGTATGTCGTCAAAAACCATGAAAAAACGTCATAGTATAGTATGTCGTCAAAAATCATGAAAAACAGTCATAGTATAGTATGTCGTCAAAAACCATGAAAAAAAGTCATCGTATAGTATGTCGTCAAAAACCATGAAAAACAGTCATAGTATAGTATGTCGTCAAAAACCATGAAAAACAGTCATAGTATAGTATGTCGTCAAAAATCATGAAAAACAGTCATAGTATAGTATGTCGTCAAAAACCATGAAAAAAAGTCATAGTATAGTATGTCGTCAAAAATCATGAAAAACAGTCATAGTATAGTATGTCGTCAAAAACCATGAAAAACAGTCATAGTATAGTATGTCGTCAAAAATCATGAAAAACAGTCATAGTATAGTATGTCGTCAAAAATCATGAAAAACAGTCATTGTATAGTATGTCGTCAAAAATCATGAAAAACAGTCATAGTATAGTATGTCGTCAAAAATCATGAAAAACAGTCATAGTATAGTATGTCGTCAAAAATCATGAAAAACAGTCATAGTATAGTATGTTGTCAAAAATCATGAAAAAAAAGTCATAGTATAGTGTGTTGTCAAAAACCATGAAAAAAGTCATAGTATAGTATGTCGTCAAAAACCATGAAAAACAGTCATAGTATAGTATGTCGTCAAAAACCATGAAAAACAGTCATAGTATAGTATGTCGTCAAAAATCATGAAAAACAGTCATAGTATAGCATGTCGTCAAAAACCATGAAAAAAAGTCATAGTTTCGTATGTCGTCAAAAATCATGAAAAAAAGTCATAGTATGGTATGTTGTCAAAAACCATGAAAAACAGTCATAGTATAGTATGTCGTCAAAAACCATGAAAAACAGTCATAGTTTCGTATGTCGTCAAAAATCATGAAAAAAAGTCATAGTATGGTATGTTGTCAAAAACCATGAAAAACAGTCATAGTATAGTATGTCGTCAAAAACCATGAAAAACAGTCATAGTTTCGTATGTCGTCAAAAATCATGAAAAAAAGTCATAGTATGGTATGTTGTCAAAAACCATGAAAAACAGTCATAGCATAGTATGTCGTCAAAAACCGAGTGAAAAAACGTCATAGTATAGTATGTCGTCAAAAATCATGAAAAAAAGTCATAGTATAGTATGTTGTCAAAAACCGAGTGAAAAAACGTCATAGTATAGTATGTTGTCAAAAATCATGAAAAACAGTCATAGTATAGTATGTTGTCAAAAACCATGAAAAAATGTCATAGTATAGTATGTCGTCAAAAACCATGAAAAACAGTCATAGTATAGTATGTCGTCAAAAATCATGAAAAACAGTCATAGTATAGTATGTTGTCAAAAACCATGAAAAACAGTCATAGTATAGTATGTCGTCAAAAACCATGAAAAAAAGTCATAGTATAGTATGTCGTCAAAAACCATGACAAAAAGTCATAGTATAGTATGTCGTCAAAAATCATGAAAAAAAGTCAGAGTATAGTATGTCGTCAAAAACCATGAAAAACAGTCATAGTATAGTATGTCGTCAAAAATCATGAAAAACAGTCATAGTATAGCATGTCGTCAAAAACCATGAAAAAAAGTCATAGTATAGTATGGTGTCAAAAACCATGAAAAACAGTCATAGTATAGTATGTCGTCAAAAACCATGAAAAACAGTCATAGTTTCGTATGTCGTCAAAAATCATGAAAAAAAGTCATAGTATGGTATGTTGTCAAAAACCATGAAAAACAGTCATAGTATAGTATGTCGTCAAAAACCATGAAAAACAGTCATAGTTTCGTATGTCGTCAAAAATCATGAAAAAAAGTCATAGTATGGTATGTTGTCAAAAACCATGAAAAACAGTCATAGTATAGTATGTCGTCAAAAACCATGAAAAACAGTCATAGTATAGTATGTCGTCAAAAATCATGAAAAACAGTCATAGTATAGTATGTTGTCAAAAACCATGAAAAACAGTCATAGTATAGTATGTCGTCAAAAACCATGAAAAAAAGTCATAGTATAGTATGTTGTCAAAAACCATGACAAAAAGTCATAGTATAGTATGTCGTCAAAAACCATGAAAAAAAGTCATAGTATAGTATGTTGTCAAAAACCATGACAAAAAAGTCATAGTATAGTATGACGTCAAAAACCATGAAAAAAAAGTCATAGTATAGTATGTCGTCAAAAACCATGAAAAAAAGTCATAGTATAGTATGTTGTCAAAAATCATGAAAAAACACCATACTATAGTATGTCGTCAAAAATCATGAAAAAAGTCATAGTATAGTATGTCGTCAAAAATCATGAAAAACAGTCATAGTATAGTATGTTGTCAAAAATCATGAAAAACAGTCATAGTATAGTATGTTGTCAAAAATCATGAAAAAAACGTCATAGTATAGTATGTTGTCAAAAACCATGAAAAAAAGTCATAGTATAGTATGTCGTCAAAAACCATGACAAAAAAGTCATAGTATAGTATGTCGTCAAAAACCATGAAAAAAAAGTCATAGTATAGTATGTTGTCAAAAATCATGAAAAAAAGTCAGTATAATATGTTGTCAAAAATCATGAAAAAAAGTCATAGTATAGTATGTCGTCAAAAACCATGAAAAAAAAGTCATAGTATAGTATGTTGTCAAAAATCATGAAAAAAAGTCAGTATAATATGTTGTCAAAAATCATGAAAAAAAGTCATAGTATAGTATGTTGTCAAAAATCATGAAAAACAGTCATAGTATAGTATGTCGTCAAAAACCATGAAAAACAGTCATAGTATAGTATGTTGTCAAAAATCATGAAAAACAGTCATAGTATAGTATGTTGTCAAAAATCATGAAAAAAAGTCATAGTATAGTATGTCGTCAAAAATCATGAAAAAAAGTCATAGTATAGTATGTCGTCAAAAACCATGAAAAACAGTCATAGTATAGTATGTCGTCAAAAACCATGAAAAAAAAGTCACAGTATAGTATGTCGTCAAAAACCATGAAAAAAAAGTCATAGTATAGTATGTCGTCAAAAACCATGAAAAACAGTCATAGTATAGTATGTCGTCAAAAACCATGAAAAAAAGTCATAGTATAGTATGTCGTCAAAAACCATGAAAAACAGTCATAGTATAGTATGTCGTCAAAAACCATGAAAAAAAAGTCACAGTATAGTATGTCGTCAAAAACCATGAAAAAAAAGTCATAGTATAGTATGTCGTCAAAAACCATGAAAAAAACAGTCATAGTATAGTATGTCGTCAAAAATCATGAAAAACAGTCATAGTATAGTATGTCGTCAAAAACCATGAAAAAAAAGTCATAGTATAGTATGTCGTCAAAAACCATGAAAAACAGTCATAGTATAGTATGTCGTCAAAAACCGAGTGAAAAAACGTCATAGTATAGTATATCGTCAAAAATCATGAAAAACAGTCATAGTATAGTATGTTGTCAAAATTCATGAAAAAAAGTCATAGTATAGTATGTTGTCAAAAACCATGAAAAACAGTCATAGTATAGTATGTTGTCAAAAACCATGAAAAAAAAGTCACAGTATAGTATGTCGTCAAAAACCATGAAAAAAAAGTCATAGTATAGTATGTCGTCAAAAATCATGAAAAACAGTCATAGTATAGTATGTTGTCAAAAACCGAGTGAAAAAACGTCATAGTATAGTATTTTGTCAAAAATCATGACAAACAGTCATAGTATAGTATGTTGTCAAAATTCATGAAAAAAAGTCATAGTATAGTATGTTGTCAAAAACCATGAAAAACAGTCATAGTATAGTATGTCGTCAAAAACCATGAAAAAAAGTCATAGTATAGTATGTCGTCAAAAACCATGAAAAAAAAGTCATAGTATAGTATGTCGTCAAAAACCATGAAAAAACAGTCATAGTATAGTATGTCGTCAAAAACCATGAAAAAAAGTCACAGTATAGTATGTCGTCAAAAACCATGAAAAAAAGTCACAGTTAGTATGTTGTCAAAAACCATGAAAAAAAAGTCATAGTATAGTATGTTGTCAAAAACCATGAAAAAAAGTCACAGTTAGTATGTTGTCAAAAACCATGAAAAAAAAGTCATAGTATAGTATGTTGTCAAAAACCGAGTGAAAAAACGTCATAGTATAGTATGTCGTCAAAAATCATGAAAAACAGTCATAGTATAGTATGTTGTCAACAACCATGAAAAAAAAGTCATAGTATAGTATGTCGTCAAAAACCATGAAAAACAGTCATAGTATAGTATGTTGTCAAAAACCATGAAAAACAGTCATAGTATAGTATGTCGTCAAAAATCATGAAAAAAAGTCATAGTATAGTATGTCGTCAAAAACCATGAAAAACAGTCATAGTATAGTATGTTGTCAAAAATCATGACAAAAAAGTCATAGTATAGTATGTCGTCAAAAACCATGAAAAAAAGTCATAGTATAGTATGTTGTCAAAAACCATGAAAAAAAAGTCATCGTATAGTATGTCGTCAAAAACCATGACAAAAAAGTCATAGTATAGTATGTCGTCAAAAACCATGAAAAAAAAGTCATAGTATAGTATGTTGTCAAAAACCATGACAAAAAAGTCATCGTATAGTATGTCGTCAAAAACCATGAAAAAAAGTCATAGTATAGTATGTTGCCAAAAATCATGAAAAACAGTCATAGTATAGTATGTCGTCAAAAACCGAGTGAAAAAAAGTCATAGTATAGTATGTCGTCAAAACTCATGAAAAACAGTCATAGTATAGTATGTCGTCAAAAACCATGAAAAAAACGTCATAGTATAGTATGTCGTCAAAAACCATGAAAAAACGTCATAGTATAGTATGTTGTCAAAAACTTTATTGTATGGCATATCATGTCATTGTCATAAAAAAACATTAAAAAATCTTAAGAAATATACAACACATGAAAAGACAGACAAAATACCCCAGACATGATGCTATAAATAGGTTTTAATAGGTTAGGTTTCACTTGCAAACATCAACAGTTTACTTCCCTGTAACAACATGGCATCAAACCAGGTGAATGTGAGATCATGGCAGTTAGTCTTGTCCTTAATTTACATTACTATACAAAGTTTTGAAGTTAACGTCATGTGGAACTGGACATGCTGCAGGTGTACGTGGCAGCTGGAGAGGTTTACAGTCTGGAGGCTGAGCTGAGTGACCTGGAGGAGTGTGCCAGGGGCATCTGTAGCGCCACGTCGGACATGGAGCTGTCCTTCCTGGAGGAGCAGGTAGCATCAGCAGCTGCTGCAGTCCAACAGTCTGAGCTGCAGGTGGGTTGAAGCTGGATATGCATCTATTTGACAGCTTAAAATGGCACGCTAAGAAAGAGCTCTGCTGGTTTTTATTAGAGCTGAATACTGAAAACACAGATTGGCTTTACAGAGGTGCTGCAATCAAAGTTCAAAGACTGAAGAGAAAACTAACAACTATTACATCAGTCTGATCCTAATTAAACATGTACTGTGTTACTGTGTTTTGCTTCAGATTTGTGATATCTCAGCCAGAATTGCTGCTTTGAAGAGCGCAGGCCTCAACGTGGAGACGCCACAGTCACGCTTCACTAAGACCAAGATTCCAGTTATGGTACCTGTTTACATTAATAAACATCTTGCCATAGGAGTATTACTACCACCATTATGTGAAACACCTTGTGCAAGAATTGGGAAAAAAAACACAAACAAACCATGTTTTACATTTTGCAGCCTGTCACTGTGGACTCTACAAGACAGCTGAGGAGGCGACTCCCTGCACCACCAGTGAAAGGTAAGAACACAGTGTCCTAATTCCATACACACTACCTGAACACAGTATATTACGTAACATACAAACAGGAACATTATACTGTGATTCTATTTTTTGCATACTAAGTGTTTTGAATCTACTTATTTTCTTTTCCAGTGTGAACACACTACACACTCATAACCTACTGTAAAACTTCAGTTAAAAGCCTAGTCCCAATTAAACACCCAGTCCCTTCTACTAGCCTGGTGTGGCTACACCTTTTGACAAATAAAGGCCTGTCTCAATTAGAGGCCAGGTCTAGTTGCCAAGCAGTTCATTTTTACAGAAGTTCTTCAGATTTATAAAAGCGGGCTGTTGGCCATCTCAAATAATGTGTCCATCCCTCGATTACCCTGTAAATTATTCATATTCCTTTAGTCCATAAGGGTCCTCAGATCAAAAGGGTTTTTCATAAAAATGTATCCAGGTTGTGAGTATTGTTTTAAAAGGATAAAGTGTTGTTGTGTTGGTGTGCCGGGTGCTGTCAGAGCTCAATCAAATAAATAAATCATAATTAATAAATTATCTGAAGCCTAATTTTTATACAAGTAATATTATACTGGTTTAAATAAACAATTTGATTGTATTTCCAAGTGTTTGCTGAGCAACAGTTTTGTGTGAAAGGAATTAAAGGCCTGTCCCAAATAGAGGCCTGTTGATTTCAATAATTTAAGCTAACGTTAGCCTGGGCTTTTAATTGAAGTTTTACAGTATTTTTTGTACAAAGCCATAGTCCCATTACTTGGTAATCTTTGGAGACACAAATTAAATACCAGGATGTATAGGTCAGGTAAATGGAAATTACTGCCAAGTGCTGTTTGACTCTTTTATTGCAGTACCTCAGATCACTTTGTAATTGGATTACAAATAAATGCATAATTTTCTTTTCTCCATTTTGTTTGATTCTCTCTCAGAAGACAAGGAGGAACCCTAAGTGTCCGAGCCAGGACCTTCGCAGCACCTCCAACACAGCAGTGCCTTGACCAATCCATTGAGACACCATTTGCCTTAATTTCATTTCTAGACTTAACATGCCTCAAATAACACAGGACACTGGTACTGTATGTCAGTGATAGTGCTGTTAATTCTTGTGTCATCTTATCAAAATGTACAGTAGATACGGCTACTTGATTAACAGTTTTGAAAATGTTAAACATTTATTAAGCTGCTTAGGAGAGGGAGCAAGTTAAACCTGCAGCTCACTGGAAAATTGCTAACATTTGAGGGTTTCTTAGATTTCCAAAAAAAGAGATAAAGCTGGTGAAATTCTTACATTATGCAGCATGTGTACAAAACAATCCTCATGTTTTAATTATAACACTTTTTATAGACTTCTTAAAGCTATAAGTACTGTACAGTGACCGAAAAGACACTAAAATGATCAGCGACAGACTAAAACCTGCAGTTTACACAGTTTTACTGTTATAAATATACAGATCACACACAATGTGGGAACAATTATAGAATGTTAGACAAACGTTGCGAGACTGTATCATGTCTAAAACAAATATAGACCTGTATTTTTTCATGGTTGTGAATGTTTGTAATGTTGTAGTGTACATATTTGCACAGCAAACTAATCAGTAAATATGTTTTCTGCCTTTAAGTTCAGAAAATAAAAGTAGAAATTGAAAAGGTTGCAGACATTTTCTTCTCCGAGGTAAACAGCAGTGAAAACACTGCGCAGCCTGTTTGCCCCTCAGATGAAGGTGGGTGTAATGGTGAGGAATTTAGTCTGTATTTTTGAGATGAGGAAATGACACCCGAATATGACATTCCTCCTTGTGAAGAGGCACATAGCAGCTCTGGAAAATATCATCTGTCTTTGAGAGAAATGGGTTCAAAACAAACATTCAGCGGCGTCACCGCTCGCTCTTTGTGATGCTGAAGTGAACACAAACGAGTGACCTGAGCAAAGTAAGTACCTTTTAAAACAGTCCACTGGCTCACTGAGCTGACGCAAACATGAAACCACACTGTAAATAAATTACTCTGTAGTGACACTGTCCTCATAGAGGCTTGGCGTTTTTCCTCTCTGAATGCTCAGCATCTGTCCTTTTAAAATGAACTTGAGCAACAGCTTAATGGAAAATAAAAGTCTCCCACACATGGAGAGCCAGCTCTCTCCCAAAGCCTTCTGGGGTTTGTAGTTTTTGGTCAGGAGCTCTCTGAGACCAGGAAGCGCTCCCTCTGATCAGGAACAATGAATCCTTCTTTCTGTTCGCTCTCTCTTCTGTCTGACATGACGAAAGACTGTTTGGGGTCGATGACCACTGTGCTGTCTCTGTCCTGACCCGGAGCCTCCACCTCGGCGTAGGAAGGGCAACCAGAGCCCCGCCTGAACTTCATGATTGGCCAGCGGGTCGGCCGCCGCTGAGGGGGACAAAAAAATGACAGAAAATGAAGTACATAGCACTTAATTTATTGTCTGTCTGATATTTCTCTGCTTTCCTAAGGTCCTGTTTCTATGACAACGATTTCAACTGAAAACTGTAAACTTTAGTTGTGTTTTGGCTGATCGTTTGCACAACAGCGGCGTTTTGGGTGCCTGAAAACGCAATGTTTTGAAATCGGGTTCCAGAGAGCAATTTTTTTGCAGTTCCTCTGAAAACGGAGACTTTTCAGACATGCGCATTACTGTTCCAGTCACTAGGCATGCGCAACAAAGTCGACCATCACAACAACAATGGCGGACTCCCGAGCTCTGTGTGTGCTGCTCACCCTGTTGAATTTATCAATGCTTCTCCAGCAAAGTATAGATTTACTGTAGCAGCACCACAGTGCGGTTGCCATTTTGTTTGTTTCTACATCACCGCTCTGTAGAGGGAAGCGCATGTGTGCAGGCGTGTGTTGTTTCATTACAAAGTCACACCGCCAACTACTGGCCTGGCATGTATACTACAGCGTTTTTGGTCATGTTTGCAGATCTGTGTGCACGGCAATTGTTATCAAAACGCTGTCTGAACACAGAACTTTTTTCAAAACAAAAATGAGGAATGATTCCGTTTTCAGCGCATCGTTTTCATGTAAACATGCCTAAATATACTTTTTAATTGCTCCACTGGTAATGAATAAATATTACTTAATGCCAGTAAAACCTCGCCAACGTCAATTGATTGATGACACTGTTACAAACTCATGTCCTGACAATATTCACCGCTCAGATCACAGAGAATGTTGCTTTAAATTTTTTAATAAAAGAAGTCCCCAGCTTCCAAAAATGCCAAATGTTTCCATCTACATAACAGAAAGATGTTGACAATGTTGGAAGTGCCATTTCCAGCTGTAGACTGAGTGACAGTCTGACAGCTGCTTGACAGACCTGTTTATTATGGATCATGGTATCACTGACCTCCATGAAGAAGAGGCTGGCACTGGAGGTCGGGTGGTTATACATGTAGACAGACAGAAGGACGGCTGCTCCCATGATGACCATCACCATGACGATGCCCGCCAGTAGACCAGTCTGCGGCCGCTCATCGCTCTCTCCTGCTGTTGTCTCCTCATTTCCTGCTGCACAGAGGTGACAAGACTGAGCGAAACTACTCACAGTTATAGACTTAAAGCCCACACATGCAGAATTTGCATCTCCTGGAGATAACTGGGCTACAAACAGCACATACAGTCAGATATTTCTACTTCGACGCCTGCAATCAGAATAAAGAACAATGCAAACATTTTACACATGGTGACTGAAACTATCAGATCGAATACATATAGGTAAGTTTAGATAAAAAAAGTTGTCATGACAACTGCTGAAAATATCATGCACCACTATCAATAATAAAATCACAATCAGACACAGAAGGTGGACATGAGCGACTTACGTGTTTCATTGTTGTGCAAAGAGATCTTTGTGTCATCTAGAAAGAGACAGAATGACACGATAAACTGCAGTGTTTCAAATTTTTCTGAAATACTGTAGTGTGAAGTCTGAAATCTTGAGGAAATTTGAAGTGTGGGACTATTTTCAGTGAACTAAAAAAATGGACACTTTATATGCAATTTTCCACTTAAACCACCCAACACACCCCTCTCTGCCATTTGATGTTAAAAATATTTAAAATACTGACAGAAAGTTTCAGGCTGTGAGTTTACTGATGATCAGTGGGGAGGTGTATGTCAGAATCTCTTCACTTCATTGTCTTGTAACAAAATAATTGAACAGAATAATAAGTTGACGCACAGGACACACTACGTTTCAGTGAGATATATATATCTTAACTCATCCTCTAAATGCCACAGATATAAAACATGTACAGGGTCAGTCATTCACGTTTTCTGGGAAAGCAGAAAACAAACACTTTTGGAAAGGGGTGCATGATCTGAGATTCCAGTCTCACTCCGAAGTCGCTTAAATTCTGCACTTGGGCAGTGACTTGCGGGCATCCTTTAACCTCGGCATGATACATGGCCGATCGTCATTATAGTTAAACCGCGCCCGGCGGTGTCAGGGGGAAATGTGGCGGGACAAGGACGAAAGTTAAGGTGGCGAAACACACACCAAACACCGATTTTCACCCAAGAGAGAGGTGTTTGCGTTCCGTAAGATTCTAAAGGCAAACCCTGTCCTTTTTTCCTAAACCTAACCATGTGCGTTAGTTGTTGAATTAAAAAAAAAAAATGAATTCGCAGTGTTGCACCGATGTAGTGCGTTCATTTTGAAAGAGACTGTATGTAAACCAAAAACTTCCTGTGTATTTTGATATAAGACAATGCATGTAACAGGCGAACTTGACACGGTGTCCCAGATCATCAACAACCAAAGCACGCAGGATACCTTTCATGTCCAAGACCAAACATTGTATGTGACGAGGTCGGAGTGAGAATGTGTTGGAGCTGACAGGTAAGGTCTTAAGGATTTCAACTGATATTTCACCAGTGCAGTACCTCTTTGGTACAGAACTGAACAAGACACTAGACCCCATGTCTGCAAAGAGGATCAGCATAATATCATACATAGCAAAGAAGTGTATTTTGCCTAATTGGAACCAGCAAAGACCCCAACATTTAATTTGTTCAAACAAATATTGAACGATACAGTACAACTGGAACAACACACTTACGTACATATTAAAAAATAAGGGGAAAGTCTTCCTGAGAACACGGGAACCTCTTACAGATCTTACATGTGCTCTGACTCTATGAGGACATGAGCCACTTCCACTGACCAATATTCTTATTTATTTATTGATTTTTATTTCATTGTTGTTTTTGTTTAATTATCATTATCATTATTATTATTTTATTTTTATTTTACATTATCTATTTTATTTTATTTTTTTATTTATTTTTTTCTCCCCATTACTCATTACTATTATAATTGTATCTTGTCTTTACGGTCTGTGTACTTGTTCTGGGGTGTTTATAAAATGTTAAAAACAAATGAATAATTGAAAAAAAAAGTATATATCTAAAAGTGTTTTAGTTGTTCCAAAAGACATTATAAAATAGAACTTCTAGAAATTTTAAGTATATTTAATAAAAATCACGTACTTTTCGATATCGGTAAAATATCGGTACTTCTGTTTGAGAGGAGCGTTGTATTCTTACAAACAATAGCCGCTACCACCAAAAATAACAGCCCCCCCTATATTCTGACTCTCCCAGAGTGACACACACATACATTGAGTCATCCCTCTGCAGCTGAGGACACTATGTAGTATTTAACATGGCGCTGTATACACTCAGCTATGAGCTCACAGAGGGCTGGGAAATAGCTGACCACTTGACCCTCACACTGTCAGACTTTACACAACACACTGGGCGTGGACACCGTGCAACGACAACAAGTATTAATTCATGAGATGGTAATGTCACCTGCCCTGAGCTGTGATCTGTCAAAGACTGTAATGGAAATATATTAACTTTGGGCTATCAAATAAAATTATTCTATAAAAGGAAGTAGGATGAATTTCTACTTCTGCAGTGTTAGACTAATAAAATACACTTTTACAGATGTTTGAAAGCATCTTGTCAGCTTACCTTCTGCAGGTTTGCTTGTGGGAAGCTGTGAGGTGGACTTTATTCTGCTTGTGTTGCTGCGTGTTGAGGGGTTGGTGACAGCGGATGTCCTGCTCAGGGGGGCGGAGGTCATACTGGAGGTCCTCTGCTGCACTGTGGCCGTGACAGGAGTGGTCGTATGTGTGAGGTGGCGTGAGGTGGTGTTTGCGATGTCTGTCATTTTGAGACATCGGGGATCTTTTCTCTGGAAAAACGACACATAAAAACAAAAACAAACGTCAGTAAACCGTTGTGTGCGGACAAACACAAGCGGTGCTGAGTTCTAACTGAGTCAAACTTTCTGTAGTTTACTGAAATGCAAAAATAATGAGAACCTCCTCCGGGCAGCCGAGGTCGACCCAGTCCTGCCGGTTACGATCAAAGCCACTGGAGCATCTAAGAAAGGTAGTAAATATTAATGTATGGGGACTATAGTTGAGCTTTATTTACAGGTTTATCTTCACAAACATATCAGATAGTGTTTTGACAAGGTGCCTCAGGGACAAGTCGGACCTGAGTCTTCTTCACAACCATATTTCTTATTTCCTGGACTTTCGCAGATTTTTTTGATTCATTTAACAGGCAGAGCTGATGGAACTGATCTGAATGAAGGCGTGGGTGGGAATCATGTATATTTACGTACACTTTATTCTGCCCTCCAGTAGGGCAGCATATAGTAAAGCAACAGGGGAAAACAAATCTTTGGTAAATTGGTTTAGTCTTAAAGGATACATTCATATTTTTGTCAAGTCTTCCTACAGTACTCACCTGCCCCACACTGGGAAGACCATTGGTCACTGCAATTATGATAAGTGACAAAACTACTGTGAAAAATGCCCTCACTTTAGGAATGAACCTGCAGTCAGTACAGACAGGAGGAACACTGACAGTGGCCAACAACATAACTACAATAGACCCTTTTCCTGTTAGTAAACAGTATGATGTTTTTTTGGTGGGCGGGGCTTAGCTGGAGGCAAAAGAATTCTCTGCAGACATTAGCCAGCGCTAGCTAGCAGTTGGTTTGTTCTGTTGGTTTGTTCGAGACAATGGAGGAAGATGATGCAGGTGATGCATTCAGAAATACTTATTCCGAGTGCTGCAGTGCACTCTGGCACAAACTGCACCGTTCATAAATTCGGAGCGCTGTCTGAATGTACCGTTTGGTTACTCAGAGCACCACACTCTCAGAGTGACAGAGCACACACTCTGCAATCTGTCTGTGGAGACGGAGCAGCAGAGCACCAAGTCGTGTGGATGTGTGATAAGCATTCGTTAATTCATGTAGAAATATAACACTCCATTTCTTCAACCACAGCACTGAGAAGCTCTCTCATTTTAGTGTAGAGCGTCACGCTGAATTTACGAACACACCATGTCAGGTCACCCTGACGTGTTACTTAAATAAGTAAACACTGACCAACGGGACCAGACTGGCCGACCTGTATGCTCTCACTCAGTGGATGGATGATGAAGGTGGGTAGCCAGCTTTGTGGTTGATTATTATGCCAGTCTTACAAAGGAGGACGACACTTGAACGTTTCCCTCCAGCATAGCTGCCAACTCTCACACATTCGCTGTGAGAGTCACGCAATTGGTTGATTTCAGATGGTCTCACGCCACACCTCCAATTTCTCACTCGAAAAAAAAAAGTGCTGGTAGTCGTTCCACTCCTGTACTGTGCCACAAAACTAGGCTTCCACTACCTAAAGTGACGAATGATGCCCTCTGCTAGTAAGAAGAGGAAGAAGAAATATTTCAGGTCTTCCATTTCTCACCTCCAGGTATGTTGTCATGTGTGTTGTGAAGTAGTTAGTCCTTAGCTTTTACTTTTTATATCTGGGGCCTCAGTGGCATAGTGGATAGAGCAGGCGTCCCATGTATGAAGACTATGGCCACAGCGGTGCGGGTTTGACTCCAACCCATGGTGTTGTGCTGCATGTCATTCCCTCTCTCTTCCCCCTTTCACGCTTAGCTGTCCTATCAATTAAAGGCAAATCGCCCAAAAAATAAGCTTACAAAAAAAAAATTACATTTAGTTTCTTATATGTGTTGTGAGAGCATGTAAAGGCATTTGGAGAGCTTTGACAAAGCTTTGGCTCCAGTTTGTTTTGCTATCAAAACTAACATTAGCTAATGCGCTAAAAAGTTTACAAAGAAATTCAGTATTTCTCTTAACACCTCCAGACTTCCTGTTGACATGATACCTTAACACACATAACACTATTCATCCCTACAACAGGAAATACTTTTTCCCTAACCTGATACGAAGTGTGTGCTGCACACTGACTTTCTCTCTGACTCCCTCTTGCACCCACTAACACAACAAGACGACATTTTAAGACTCCTATGTAGCCTACAGCCCTGTGGTGGAAAGTCGTGTTTTGCCTCCAGCTAACAAACTGACGTCATTGCGACGTCGGCCCTAAAAGGGTCTGTAGACTTGACAAAACATGAACCCATTCTTTAATGACCAAAACCTCAGAGGGCTTCACAACACACAACATCCCTCTGTCCTACCTCATTATACAGTAAACTGAGACACGGGACATTTTGATATCATCATCATGTGTCTGAATAATTCTTCTTATACAGTGCAATAATCTTTACTGTTCCCCCACAAAGCTGTTCATGGCATCATATAATATATATAGTTTCCTTTTCATTGGTTGGCAAATTGTCTCTTATTTAAAATAAAACATTATGATTCTTTAACACTCTCCAAATTAAGATGATATGAGCACATCAACACAGAGTATTTCGGAAATACAAAGTCATTTTTAGGAGACAACGCAACTCAGTGGCCATGAATCTGACTCACTATGAATTTTGCAAAAAGATTTTTCATATGTCTGCCATCAGCCACGATTGTTTATCTCTATGTATGTTAATGCAGCTCTGGATTCAAATAAAGATCAAACATTCCCAGCATATTCTTTCATTCAAATAAATGTAGTGGGAATATGCAGCCTTGTCTATGGTATGTGCTCTCTGAGTGCTTTCCAGTTTACCTTTGTAGCCGACTGCACCAGCTGCAGTTAAAGCCAATCTGAGAAGTGACACATGGACCACAGCTGGAGAACTGGAGACATGCTGAGAATAAAGAAAACACCGAAGAGTGACGAGGAAGGGACAACTTTGACTTCTGGGAGTTAAAGCTGTGTGCATTTTTACAGGCCGTCCTGCAACACAGAGCTAACATTCAACTGCTGCTACTGGATTTCACTCACAAGATATTCACTGTTTCACAAAAGTGTAAAATAAATGTTCAGATTAGGTTACTTAATGATGCCATCTTAGCAACACATATCTTTGTATACTTTAATAAGGGTTAACTTACTGGGGAGAGGTAGCATCTCTACAGCTGTAGAGTTGGAGATTTTGGACTTGAGGATGTCGACTTTGTGATACTCATAAATGGTTCTCCGACGAACATCTGGAGCATATCAGAAAGGATAAGATGTTGTTAAAAGGTGCTGTATGTTACTCTGGAGAAAGTTGATTGTTGAGTCTCATTCCCAGGTCGTCAAATACAGACGCTTTGGGTTGGCGGTTCGATCCACCTACCAACCCAAAGCGTCTGTATTTGACAACCTGGGAATGAGACTCAACAATCAACTATCTTTCTCCAGAGTTACATACAACACCTTTAATTGAGATCCAGTATTTTGTTTAATAATCAGCAGGTAAAAAACATGGTAAGAAAATGTAGTTTTTAGACATGGAATGTGTCACTCACTGGGGATCTGCTCTATCTCATGAAGAACCACAAAAGCATCCGACAAGCCCACTTTGACAGGATGATTCTCAGTACTGATGTCGCTGATGTCTAAAGGAATCTACAAAAGAAACGGCTGAATGACTAAACAAATTTCACATTAGCAGAGGAACGTACAGAAGAGCAGAATGTCACCTCTTTGTACGCAAAGACGATTCGTCCATCGCTGTGCAGAACAGCCTGGAAGGTGAACGTTCCCAGACTGATATTGTCCTGGAGGTAAATCCTGTTCCACTGAACCACCAGTGCAGTGCCTTCACAGTAAACACACATTAAAGGAGAAGTCCAGAATTTTGCACTTTGAGCCCCATTCCTGGGTTGTTTATGATGAAATAGAGTGGTTAAGACCAAAATGTTGACGATTGCTCCTTCTCTGAGAATTTGAGAGAATTTGGCTTTCCCCTGCCTGGCTTAACAATGCTGTCTATGGCCATGTGTAAATCTGTCCTAAAACCACCTTAAATGTTCATTTTCAAAGCCATGAAACTCACCGAGTGGTCAGTGGTGTTCGTTGATGTTCCCACATAAAAATCGTAGCAAACTGTGGTTTCCATCTGTGTTTTCTATTCATCTCGATTGTGGAACTATTTTTTCAGCTGCCTCACACCCGTGTGTAAACTTCTGCTTGATCGTTCGTTTGACCCTGAAGCATTATACACTCCAGCCCACTTGATGACAATAATGCTCCTTTACGTGAGTGTCGCCAATCGGCAGGAAACCATTGCAATGTAATGAGACACAGAAAGAAGCAGAAGAAGAAGGCTGGCGTTGTGTTCAAAGGCATCGTACTGCGAAGGTTGTTTACAGGTGAGTAATAATGGAAAAGTTTTGTGTGGTCAGCGACTGCGGGAGAATTCCTCTGAAGAGGAGGAGCGCACACAGCACTGTCGAGCCGGCACTTTTGCTGAGCTAAAAGACTACAATGACTACAACCTTGTCGTAAACAACCTCCTTTCCATTTCCGGTGGCGGATTACTACCAACGGACAATGAGGCTTCCTATAGAAAATCAATGCATGGACAAAATGTCAAATAAATCATCACGGAAACCACAGTTTGCTATGATTTTTATGTGGGAACATCAACAAACACCACTGACCACTCGGTGAGTTTCATGGCTTTGAAAACCAATGTTTAAGGTGGTTTTAGGACAGATTTACACATGGCCATAGACAGCATTGTTAAGCCAGGCAGGGGAAAGCCAAATTCTCTCAAATTCTCAGAGAAGGAGCAATCGTCAAGATTTTGGTCTTAAGCGCTCTATTTCAGCATAAACAACCAGGAATGGGGCTCAAAGTGCAAAATACTGGACTTCGTCCTTAACACAACAACTGACACACATGTCTAAAAAGCCCAAAGTGATGACAGTTGAGTAAAATGATCTCTCTTACCGTTATCAAAGTAAAACACAGTAGAGTTTTTGGACAGACTTGGGTCAAAATTGGCCATCAGAGGGGCGATGTACTGAGTAGCTGTGAGCATTTGGTGGATTATATCTCCAGTGTAAATGAAACCTGTGAGAAGAAAACATGCGAAGGTTGCTCTCACTAACTTTTGGTTGTATTTTTGCATATGAAGTGAGTTCTTCAAATTCTGCTGTTGCCTGAAAACAGATCCTTAATGATACACTTTGCAGGGCTTTCCCAAAAACAATGTAAAGAACCATACAACAGTAATCCCTCTCAATCATCACTTATGACCCTCTAGAATTTCTATCTGCATAGACTTTACCCTCCGCCTGTATTTTCTTGATTTCTTGTTTGTCTGTGTTTGGGATGTTCCTGGGCACAGTGTACAGGTGAGGTTGGGACTTTATAAAAAGGCAGTGACCAGCTGGCAGACCATAAGCAGCACCCATCCAAGAGAAAGCCACAAAAATCAGATACAGATACAGTGACAGCTGACAAAGCTTGCTCCGAAACGAGAGTGAGTCTGGGATTGGCTTTCACTTCCACTTTTGCAGGCAAGCACTGAAGGAGAAGATGGGGATGAGGAGCAACCATAGACTGTAAATAATGGATGCAGCTACCATAACGTCACCCATTGATTTGTGGATTCACATTCTGAAGCCTCGAGTTGCGCATTTCGGCAATCGCCATGTTGGTTTTTGAAGCCAGAAGTGAGCATATTTGGGCGAGAGGCTGGTGCAGTGGAGGAGTGAGGGATGGATCTGACTGAGAGGCCAAGGACACTATCAGCAGACCGCCTGTCACTGAAAGCGGCCCAAAATAACTTCAATATCAGCGTCAGAAAAGTTTTTCTTTCTCTGTCTCTGTTTCTTTGTTTGCTCATGTTCTCAGGTCGAGAGGACGCACCTATCCATAGTAATTATCACCTCCATATATGGTGGTCACTGGCTGTTTATGGATGGGTGTGTGCGCTTACTGCTAACTGGCGGGAGCGTACTGTCAGTTTACAATTCACAGGCATTCATGAACATACACACGTGCCTACTATGAAATCTGAATCCAGTGTAGTTTTTAGTATCAAGGTTTTTTATGTGCAAATCTACTCACAGATTTACTAACATTTCATGAATGAGACCAATCGTGTGCGTAGTTGAAGACTCACCTCCAGTTGCCACTGTGATTTCTTTTAATATATGACCATAGAAAGGGAAGTCGAAGGACAAATTCACTCTCTGGAAACAAAGAAAGAAAAAGTGTATTATCAACAGTTTGTTAAAGGTGGTCATCATCCACTTTCATATTCACCAACAACAAGGAAAACTTTTGGTCAGGATCTTTAATGCAGCTATGTTGAAAGGAAACTGTTATACTTTGATCAACACTTCATGTCTAATCTGGATATCACAATCTTGAAACTATTTATTTCGTCAGTCAGGAAAGTTCAATAAAATAAACTAATACTGGGTTGCCCATTAAACTTATACATGAGATATTTAGTTGGCATAAAACACTGATTGTCCCATTTATTCACGCAGACAGATTTCATACCTCAGCTTGTCTGTGGGTGCTGGACAGGAAGCCGCAGACCTTCCACTCATCCTCTTCCATCTCATCGATGTTCACCCACAGCTCTTTACCGGCTGCGTCTCCAGAACCGTGGACTTTAGATGTATAGTAGGCGTGATCGATGTCCTGTCCAAAAACATAGGGACTGATTGATTGATGCTTTGAAACACATTAAATCAGTGCAAGGGACAAAAACAACGTGAGGTGAACTGAATTTGAATAATGGGGCTCAAAAATAAGTGTTTGATCATACAGGTAAGGTGATCAAGTTTTAGCTTAGCACGTCTTTTTAGGTTGTTTTTTTTTTGGAACAGTATATGATGAACAGATTTTTGACAGGTATGAAAAGTAAAACAGGTAACGCTAGTTAAACAAACATGACTATCAAAACCTAAGTCAAGAAGTAACACTCAGTCTGCTACTTTCTTTATTATTATTCTCTAATATGTTGCACTCACTAAACCCCTGAGCTTGCCTGAGAAGGACTACATGCACAAACCTGCTATTTCTAAATATCCCATGAGAGAGACTCTCACTGCAGCATGGTCTATTATGTTCTGAAAATATCAGCGTGCAGCCTCGTTCTGTGGACGTAAACGAGGTGCAGACTTCATCTGTGTCACCGGTAATAGGAAATATATTGAGTGAAAACAGCCCCACCCACATTTAAGGGTACTGTTTGCACTGGAAACACTAAGTGGACCTAGGGTCTAGGTACCATGTCTGAGGGGTTACTTTTGGTTCCAAAGGTACTATAGCGAAAGTGTTTGGTGGAAACGGGGCTTAACTTTACCACAATCTGTGTAGAGTTGTCATGTCCCTCCTCCATCAGCAGGTCTGGATCTGACTCTTCTGGTTGGTGCTGGTTTCTGTAGTGGCCCCTCTTGTCTGCAGTCCAGCCAGGGGCCCCAGACCTGGGGCTCCTCTCCCAGGGCTTACTGCTTCCCGCAACTGCATA